>OX393551.1:28476177-28626532 GCA_947650365.1 Chamaelirium japonicum | reverse complement strand
ACATGGGTCACGCGGTGGGCTTCTATCGCCCGGAACATGGCCCCGAACTCAAACCGCCCCATCAGGATAGTCGTCTGCCCCAACGCCACAGCACGCAGTAGCGCGAAGAATCCGAACACGTGGAACAACGGGATCGTGAAGAGGGCCACCAACGGGGCCTCCCCCATCCACCGACGATGCGTGGTACCCGGCGATCAGGGCCACAAAGTTACGGTGGGTCAGCACTACGCCCTTCACCCGCCCCGTCGTCCCGGAGGAGTAGAGGATCGCTGCCGCGTCCGACTGCCAGATCGCATTAGCTGTGGCGACGGTGCGGCCGGGGCCGGCGGAGAGGAGGGGAGCGGAAGCGGGGGGAGTCGAGGACGATAGTGGTAATGTCGCGGGGGAGCTTGTGGGCGGAGGAGGAGGTGGCGAAGGCGACTGCGGGGCGGGTGAGCTGGAACTGGCGGGAGATCTCGCCGGGGGTACTGGCGGGATTGGCGGGGGAGACGACGGCGCCGATGGAGAGGAGGGCGAAGTAGAGGACGGGGATGTCGAGGCGGGTGGGGGAGAGGACGAACGCCACGTGTCCCTTGGCGAGGCCCAGCTGGGAGCGGAGGGAGGCGGCTAGGACCTGGACCTGGGAGAGGAAGTCGGGGTAGGAAACGGCGGCTCCGGTGGCGGCATCGACGAGGGCCGGGTTCGAGGGCAGGGGGGAGGGGAGGAGGGAGAAGGCGTAGGAAGCGAAGGAGAGGGGCTGGGCTTCGGTGGGGAGGGGGACGGGGTACTGGAGGCTGCGGTAGGTCTTGCTCTCTCTACAGAAGCCGCTTCGATGATCGCCGGGCCGCTGCTGAGAGGTGGTTTCCGACATCGGTACCGGGAACGTACGTGGGAATTTGACACGGAGATGTAGAGAAAAAACGATGAAGTTCATGAGAGGAGGATATAGTGACGATTGGTGGGAAATGTCCAACGGGAAGAGAACGCTCCGGAAGTTTTCAATCAGCTTTCCCTCCGAACCGTTTGCTTTTGGCAGTAGTAACAAATTCGGCATGAAGGTTTAGATGCCACGTAAAGTTGGCAACCCATCTCTCTCTCTCTCTCTCTCTATATATATATATAGTTGGCAACCCATCTCTCTCTCTCTCTCTCTCTCTCTCTCTCTCTCTCTCTCTCTCTCTCTCTCTCTCTCTCTCTCTCTCTCTCTCTCTCTCTCTCTCTCTCTCTCTCTCTCTCTCTCTCTCTCTCTCTCTCTCTCTCTCTCTCTCTCTCTCTCCATAGGCAGTAGTAACACTAACAAATTCGTAGGGCTGGCAATTTCGGACCCGACACTGCAGACCCGACACGAAGTTAGCATGTCTACACGACATGCTAACTTCAACACGACACGAAGTCAGGGCTAAATGGGTTCGGGTCGTAATCAGATCAACACGATAGACCCATTTAATAAACGGGTCGGAAAGACCCGTCTAATATTCAACGGGTCGTGTCGTGTTGGGTCTACCCGCAATCCGATACTGTTATATATAGTACCAGCGGGTCTATCGGGTCAGGTTGGGTCGAATCGAATTGGATCGGATCGGGTAAAACTGAATAGACCCATGTGGTAAACCGGTCTTATCGGATCTACCCGTTTATTAGTGGGTTGGGTACTGGTTTAGGATCTAGACACAATTAGTTAAATGGGTCGGGTCCGGATCTAAGGGTTTTGGACACGACCCGAAACTAGACACGACACGACCCGACCGTTGACACCCCTACAAATTCGGCATCAAGGTTTATATGTGCCCTCTTTCTAAGGTAATAATTATATTACTCTCTCTCTCTCTCTCCGTAGGCAGTAGTAACAAATTCGGCATCAAGATTTATATGTGTAGTCGCAGAAAAAGATACGGGTCGTCTTTACTGCGAACACACGAGATTACAGAGTGCCGGGACCCGGGGGCTCGGGTGTGACGAGTCCGGGTACGGCGAATATTGATCAGGAGATTATGGGAGAGATCCTCTGGAGGGTCCCTTTGATCCGCTTCTCCACGTGGTATTCATGCTAGAGCTCTGAAGGGGTTGCCCAGGACAGAGGTTTTTACAGGATGAGGGTTTTTGAGAGGCTAAGGAGTGTCCGCCGTGGCTTTTGTCCCTTCCGTGCTTCGCGCTTTCTTGGCTAAGGGGTTTTTGGCTTCGTTCCTCAGTCTTCGTGTCTTCCTCGCTCCTTGCTTGACCTCGGCGTCCTTGATCGTCGGTTCGCGGCGTCGATCGTGCTTTTGGTGTCGGCTTTGGCTTTGGCTTTCGGCTTTTAGCTTGGCTTGGGCGTGGCTCTGGCTTTTGTTTTGCTTTGGCTCTTGCGCTTGGACATAGACGGGGGGGAGACTTGTGATGCTTTCGTTCTTCCGGACTTCACATCGTATCGGCTAGAACATGCGATGCTTTTGCTCGTGACCGGCGTAGTCGCTTGGCTTTGGCACTTGCGTTGCTTTGGCGCGGGCTTTACCGGGGCTTTTGCTTTGGCTTCTTGCGTGGGCTTTTGCTTCGGCGTCGACTCGACCTTCTCCTCGAACGGTGGTGGATACTTTTTCAAGGCTTCTGGCTTCTTCGACGGTTTAGGTATCGGCTAGACTTTTCTTCTCCCTCGGGCTTCTTTGGCGTGATCGGAGTCGAAGGGAACCTTTGGAGACGACGGGGGTAGCACCGATCTCCGTGCGACGGTTGTAGCGTCGGCTTTGCTTTGAAGACGACGGGTGTAGCGACGCTTCGGGCAGTCTTCTCCAAGCTTTCTTCTTCGTGGATGGAGTGGACGTTTGTCGCATGCAATAGGTGATGACGCTTCGGTCTTCTTCTCCGGGCTTTTGGGCTTGATCGGAATTGAAGGCTTGTTGGAGAGGACAGGGTGGTGCCGCTCCGATCTTCTTCTCCGGCCTTTGCTTCTGGCGTCTTCGAAGTCGAAGGGTCTTCATCTCTGAGCTTTCTTCTTCGTGGATGGAGTCGAAGGCTTGATCTTCTTGTGCAAGGGTCTTCACATTAATGAGGGCTTTCTATGGACTAAGCCGATCCCGAAGGGATAGGCTTGCCCGTGCCTCGTGAAGCCTTGGGTCGATGAAGAGCGCGTCTCCTCTTCTGCAGAGCTTCCTCGCTTTGTCTTTGTCTTGCCACCTTTTCGACCTCCTGCGCCTTCCCCCTCCCCCTCTATTTATAGGCGAAGGGGGGAGGGGAGAGATATAGGAAGTTTAATTTTAAATCACTTTAATATCTCCCCCATAATTACCCAAGATTTATTCTTCAATTGAAGAGAGGAATAAACCTTTATTTGCTTTCCTTTTCTGGCGGGGTAATTATGGCTCAATCATTTTTGGATTTATCTTGAATCTTGCACAAAAAATCGATGGCGACTCGACCGTTCTTCTTGTCCATCGGATCGAGGGATCGGCGCAGATCCATATGTGAGTAGACGTCATGCGCAACCTCCCCCCGCGAATAGCGGTCTTTCTTTCCTTTTTCTTCTTTTCTTTCCTTTTCTTTCTTTCTTTTCTTTCCTTTTCTTCTTTCTTTTCTTTTCCTTCCTTTTCTTTCTTTCTTTTCTTTTCCTTCTTTCTTTTCTTTCCTTTTCTTTCTTTCTTTTCTTTTCCTTCTTTCTTTTCTTTCCTTTTCTTTCTTTCTTTTTTTTTCCTTGCAGGGCCGGCCGCCCCCCTACCCGCGGGTAGGGGGCTCGGGTTTCAAGAGTGGGGCCGGGTGGGCCCCACTCGGGGATGGGCCCACCCGGCCTCTTGTCAGGTGAGGGTCACGTCCGGCGTCCCCCTGTGAGTCGAAGCATGCGAGTCGAGTTCGGGTCCAGGTCCGAGTGCGTGTCAGGTTTGCATCCGCATTGGTGCACGAGAGTCGGGTCCGGGTCGGAGTGCATATCGGGTTTGACTCCGAATTGGCGTATGCAAGTCGGGTCCGGGCCCGAGTGTATGTCGGGTTTGCATACGCATTGGTGCATGCAAGTCGAGTTTGGGTTAGACACAATTTGTGTGTCTACAAGTGCCCCCTCAAGGATGAGTGCGTTGGTGAGAACGTGTAGGGTTTGGACACGTAGGAAGCGTAGAGCACTTGTCCTTGATTCCTTTTGCAGGCGGGGTTGGGGGCTTATTTAAGGACCCCTACCCCCTTCATCCAATGCCTTGCTCTTGCGAAGGTTTTCGCTGGCTTTTGGAGACCGCCGTCGGAAGAAAGCTGCCTGGGGTCGCACGTGACTTGCTCCGTCTTCCCGGTGTCGCCTCTTTCGTCGGCGGCGGTGACGATGGCGCGTGACTTGAAGGTTGTTGCAAAGACGGGCTTGAAACGACGGGGCGACGAGGACCGAGGCGAGGAGGACGGAGGAGCGCGGCTGAGGTGCGAATCGCCTTCGCCGCCTCTCTCTTTATCTTTCTTCTTCTTCTTCTTTTTCTTCTTCTTCTTCTTTTCATTTTTTTTTTTTTGGTTTCTGGTTCTGGACTGCGGGAGCAGAGGCGGCACGGGCGGTGGCGGAGGCGGCGCAGGGGCTGTGGCCCGGGGGCTGCAGCATGCGGGGCCGGAGGCGACGAAGGGTGGCGGTGTAGGGGCTGCAGCGCGCTGGGCCAGAGGCGGCATGGGGCGGCGGCGTGGGGACTGCAGCGCGCGGGGCCGGAGGTGGCGCAGGGCGGCGGCGTGGGGGCTGCAGCGCGCGGGGCCAAAGACGGCATGGGGAGGCGGCGTGCACGAGTCGGGCGTGGTGGCCGGCATGCGTGAGTCGGGCACGGGGGGCCGGCTCCGATCGGGTCGGAATAGGGGTGCGGGGCGGCGGCTTGGTTGGGCTCGACCCCGACTTGATCGGAGAAGAAAAGCAGCGGGTCCCCCCCTCCCCTTGCTGTCTGGTCCTCATTGGGCGGGAGAGGGGGCTGCGGGCCCCCCTTCCCCTTGCTGTCTGGTCCTCATTGGGGGGGAGAGGGGGCTGCGGGCCCCCCTTCCCCTTGATGTCTGGTCCTCATTGGGGGGGAGAGGGGGCCGTGGGCCCCCTTGCTGCTCCTTTTTTTTTTTTACTGTACCTCCGAGTGTACGGAGTAGCTGTAGTGGTGGCTGCGGGCTCAGCGCAAGTGGAAGTTCCGGGTGACAGCCGGCTACCTTATGCCAGTGATGCATGGTCCAATACTGGCGAGTGGCGGTAGGTGGCCGGCCGAGGCGGTATCGTCGTGGGTAGTGCGCGATCGTCATACGGCGGAGGGGTAGTTGGCCGGTATGGGCGGTGCGCGGACCCTGGGAGTGCAGCGCGAAGGCCAAGGCGTAGTGGCGGCGTAACCTTGAGTCGGGTGGTTCTCCAGACAGGGGACCATGAGCCCCTTGGGTTTTAATTGGGAAACCCCTTTTTTTTTTGCCCCCCGCTTGTCTTGACTTGCTTCTTTTCGTGGCTCTTCAGGATTCGAGTTTTCGAGAGCTTGACTTCGCCGGGGTGGATAGCTAAGGACCTCTCTGATGGGAGTAGGTGCCTTCGCTTCCCCCTTACTCGGGTGTACCGTCATCGCAACTCGAGGAGAGAAGATCTTCTGTCGTTGCTCCGGATTTTCATCCACGAGCGCGTCATAGAAGATGGAGTCGCTGATGCAGCCTGCGGGACGCCGAAGCTGAGTGAGAAAGTCTATACCGATGAGGCGATCTCCATGAAGCTCCTTCGTCCAAGCTTGAGTATACCTTTTCACCACTGCGATGAAGATTTCGTGCCCACCCCGGTAGTTGCTTCGAAGATCTGCTCCCGCTTGACCCGATGGGGTACTGACTCTTGGCCTCGGGGGGACGTCCAATATCTCTGTAGTTTTCGTGAATAGATGAGCGAGCTCTCCGAAGTCTTTGGGGCAGAACCTGAGATAAATCGGTTGGTCAAGTTTCTAGCGCCGGCTCGTTGAGAATATAGCTGTCCTGAGGGGATGTATCGCGCTCTTTGTGAAGTCTGGTGCTCGGCCACCAATACTTTTCTTACTGGAGTGGGAGAGATAGGGATTTCCCTCCGTGACGTATACATTGTTTCCGGATGCCCTGAAGTGCGGAATTACTACCAAGAGGAGGTGCCAGCTTTGAAGGATTTACTGGATAGCAGCTTTGCCCCGAGCTCCTATCTTCTTCTGTTCAAGGCCTATGCCGTCATTGCAGCGTGGGATCAGTCAGACCGAGTCCGCCCTTCTTCCTGTGTTGACTTCTGATTCAGAGGCGAGTACAGGTCCCCGGCACCTTCAGCTCACCCAATGTGGAAGGTTGCCCAGATGAAGAGGCCCCCCCCTGTGTTCTTTTCGTGAGGGTTATGTTGTAGCTCGTGTGTCCTTAGCGTGGATTTTCTGTATTAACAGTAATAAAGATGACTTTGGTTATTGTTTTAATTAGAATACTACTCTGGTATATGATAATACTCATATAATAAAAGGACCCTAGGGAACACAGTAGGCCACTGAGGCACATGGAGGATCCATGCTTGGGAGACCCAGTGGACTAGTTCTGTGTAGACCTAGAACTAGTTCACAGCTTAGGTGATGCCGGTCGCTTCACCGAGAACAAGCTGTTGGCAGATAGCGGCTGTGGTGAAGTCTCCACCACGGGAACGTGGGATTCCCATTCACCTGACCAAGCACGATGATCGTGTTAAATAGGAACCAAGACGGTGCACAGTTCAGTGATTCAGACACTGGTGCAGAAACCGTCTTACTACTATAGATAATCCGTCCTTAACCCTGAGGGATCATGTACACTGGGCCAACCAGTTATGTGGTGCTTTGATGTGCAAACGTGTGTGGACCTTCCATAGTCCAATACCACGGTACGTTGGGTTACCCGGCTGGCGCTTGAGTGACATGTAATCCCTTCAAGTTATCCAACGTCTAGTGTTGGATGGGTGCGTTTTCAATGAGTCAATCTATCCACACAGTTAACCCAGGCCTGGTGGTTGTCAGTATGACTGACGATGTTCCGGATGCTAGGCATAGCACCGGAAGGTGTGTGGTGTTATAGATGATAAGTCATCAAACCCTAGTCAGATGATCGATCGGGATCTGACGGTGCTCCCTACCGCCCGAGTCGAATCATGGCACCAGTAATAGGAGGGACTAAGGATTATCGAAGTATAGTAGAGAACAGGGTTACGAGGGAGTAACATAAGTTTAGGATCACTAGATTTTAGCTCGCGTCGCACTCTGGGTGGCTATGCGGGTTAATCGGATTAGGGCTGATTAACGAAACTTTCGGTGTGTCACCGGAATAATTAATCAGGGATCCGGTTGCAGCTAGAGATCCCGAACCCTGAAGGTTCTACCCTATCGTTGCGTATAGGAATTGTTCCCCGACCTAGTTGGATACGTTGGATGCGAAGTAGCGCGATGGAGCGCAAGCCAGGAGCCAGAGAACCTAATTCACATGTGTTACGGGTCATAGGGGTATTTTGATAAATACTAAAATATGGCTCAGAACATATTGAATATGGATCTTAGATTGAGCGGAATAATTCCAGGAGCTCACAGGCGCTGACGGAACTCGATTCCGAGTAGCGCACCTCACTCAGTCTCTCTTTCAGTTTTTCGCTTTTCGTGAAGGCCTTTTCATCCAGGCTTCACGATAGACACCCAGAATCCCTAAAAACCACCCCCCCTTTTCTCTATCCACCTAGGGGCCGGCCCAAGCCTCCTTGGAGCTATGGGAGACCGACCCTATAAAGGAATAGGGAGAGGGAGGGGCCGGCCCTATGGTGCTTCCCCCTCTACTCCAAAAATCCGACCCCCTAAAGCTCCTCCTTTGTGGTTTCGGCCAAGGAAAAGAGAGGAAGAAGAAGGGAGAAGGAAGAGGAAGGAAGGAGAAGGAAGAAGAGAGAGAGAGGAGGAGGAGATCTCGCGGCTCGCAATCGTCTTCGCAACGGATTCCTCGATCCGTCGGCTCGAAATCCTTGCACTTAGAGATGGGATTTCGAGGATTCTTCAATTCGCAAAGGACAAGGTGCTATCCGACAGTTTCCCTTGCGATTCAAGCGCGGTTCTTCATCATTCCGTCATCTCCAGATCATAGATCCATAAGGTATGATGAATTTAAATATCTAACTGGATGCATGCATATCTTTCGTAGATCGTAGTATGCCTCTAGGGTGCCCGCACATATGCTAAGATCATAGATTTGCATGTAGATTATTTTGTAGAATTAATTGCAATGAAACATACACCGTATGATCTTCGGATCTTTCTTTTGCTTCCGCTGCGACTCTGATTAGCGGATCCAATTCCAACAATTGGTATCAGAGCACGCTTTGGTGTATGTTTCATGCATGAATTCGTGAAAACATTATGTGAATATATGATGGCATATGTTTTCGTCAGGGTTCGACGTAGATCATGCATATGGATTGTGCTATGTATCGTCTTTTTGCAGGTGCCACACTGAATAGTAATCTGTAATTGCATGCATCCAGGGGTCGGACCCCGGATTTAATTTTTGCATTGATTATTATTGTGCTTGTGGTTTTTGAGGCTCTAGATGGGCGAGGGTAGAGGTTGACCATCCTCGGTTCCCTGGCCAGTTTTCTAGGATTGTTTCCTTTTCTTTCTAGCAAAATTGTACACGAACGATACTTGCTCGAAGCGTGTTAGTTTTTCGGTCACAGGAAGAAGGAGATGATGCTTCATCCATGGTTCGGGCAAGCGGTACGATGGCGTGCAAAGACCCGGCGACAGAGTGCACGTTAGCGATGATGGGGATCGTCGTCAGAGATCGTGTAGAACGGAAGAGCAGGATATCTTGGCTGTGCTATTCAGGTTCAGGGGTCGGACCCTGGACTTGATTCAGTTTGGATGTTTTTCTGTTGGTTCTCTTTACTTATTGTTTAGAGAACCCCGATGATAATTTTATTATCTTGCTTGTGAGTTTGTCTCTAGATCAGGCTTAGGGTTAGTACTAAGCTTATGGATTCATCGGTGTCTCTATATGTTTCTAACACGTGCGAATCCGGTGGCTAGCTAAAAGGAAAGGTGATAACTGCTCTCGTGGTAGTTCAGGTAGCCGAGTACTGTGCATCGAGATAGACGCAGTGTTAGATTTGTTTAGAGATAATTAACTAATGTCTTCTTAAGAAGTATGATAACCCTAGTGGGATGCCCTTTCCCCACGTGGTCCTAGCGACCAAGTTAGGTTAGGATTTCACTGTGTCATACCCGTTTCTAGATGACGTTTGATAGTAGTATGAACTCATCACGATTTGGTTATGCCACCATTAGGTTGAGGTCCGGCGGAGGTTGTCGGATGTCCCTATTTGGCCAGCATCGAAACCTGTAATGAGATAAGGTCTACTATAACATCAGGCATCAAATTGTAAACGAGGCGTCATCGTAGTGGGAGTCCTTTCCACGTTAACCTTAGGCTAGGCTCCAGATCTTAGGATTATGGGCAAACTAGTGAAGTATCGGGATCCTTTGAATCTATGTAATGTGATCCTTATAAGAAAGGCGAAAGCTGAGTATTCAAGGTAGGGACTATGATATTTTCCGAGGATACTAATGCTTTGCGGGAGGGTTTGTAATCCTAGTGGGAGCACGGTAGACCAGAGTCTAAGTCTAGGAGGTCGTGACCTTACTAGATATGCATAAAACCTCATAAAGAAGGGATGTGTAAGAGGTTCCCTCCAAAGGGGAGCCCCTGGCCTCCTCAATCAACCGGCTAAGGGTCTGGGTAGGAGTTACGTAATTCGATATTCCCACCGGGTGAGAGCTGTGTTTCCTTCCATACTGGTTCGCCTAGTGGTTTCCTTCGGGACATGGAGGATGCCGGTGGCAGTGGGTGACGATTTTTTTCTGCACCGCGGGAGCCTATGAACCCCCCTGTCGTCACCACCTAGATTTGTGGGAAGCATCTGAAAGCTTGTGTGAAGCCACTGTTGCTGCGCTCGCGGGTCACATAAAGCTGGCCAAAAGGAGACTGAGAGGTCTTTCAGTTTACCTTGGGTAATTCTGATGAAGACTGGGTCGTAAAAACCCCGTTGGCAGAAGCAGTTGCATGCTCTCACCGAGATGCTGTCTCCAATTCAGGGCCGATAGTCTCAGTGCTCGAGCCCAGGGAATTTAGATTCCTGGATGTCTCCACTTGAGATAGTGAAACATAGCGGCTGGAGTAGACATTATTTATTTCTAAATTCTATGAAATAGATTGTGGTAAACCCTAATTTTGCTTTGAACCATTGTTTACAGAAATCATGACCAAGCTCGACCACCTTGCCTCCATACTTAATGATAACAAACTTACGGGACCAAACTACGAGGACTGGAAGCGTAACCTGATGCTCGTAATAAGGGTTGGCAAACACACAATTGCCCTAAGTACCCTTCAACCGGCCATGCCGGGACCAGGTGCAACTGAGGCCCAGTTAAAGGAATGGAAAGACTGGCTAGATGCTGATGAGATATGCAAGTGCTACATAGTAGCATCTTTGCAGATTGTCCTTCAGAAGCAAGTCGAAGACATGGCCTTTGCTTCAGACATGATGCTCTACCTAAAGGAAATGTTCGAGGGTTTGTTAAGTCTCCAAATAATGCATTTTATCGTTTATTTCTTATTGCATTATCATCGCTTTCCTACGTAAAACTTTTCATATACTAGTGAAGCGTATCATTTTCTTTTCACGACTGCATAGTAGAGTTTAATACGGACATAACGGTATATCGGTTCGCACTCATACATTACATGCGTGAAAAATACGAAGCCCGATAGTCCAAATAATTCTTTTTATCGATAATCGTACGTATTGGATCCTTACAGGCGTCATGTTATGTGTGATTTTCAGGGAATTGACTCAGTACTCGATATAGTCGGATAAAGGACATCATGATCGAGCGATGGATAGTCTCACGACAATTCAATGGAGGATGCACAGCCCGTTTGTAGGCCCTTGTGAAGAATGGTGCAAAAACGAATAGTTGCGAAAAGTCGACTGAGATGGCATCACTGACTCAACACATTGCTAGCATCAGATAAATGGAGGAAGATTACGCGCAAGAAAATGGCCTGACATTGGATGCGGTCACGGGCTCATATGGTTCGGATGGGAATGGAGCTCGCAAAGGATAATCTCAGACATCGTTCTACATGCCTAGTTTATACTCCAACTTAGCATGATCGCACCCATGCATGCGCTTCTCTTTCATTAGCTTATTTGGAAAATTCATCAAAGCTGCGTGCCGTCCGTGTCCCTTGCACCCGACGCGATCTTTTCTTTTTAACACCCAAGATCATCCCATCCATGCAACTTAATCATAGCCATCCGATCAAAACACCCATGCACATCCAAGTATTCAACCCATGCATGGACCCTTTCTTGGAAAACTTGATCACAAGTGTCCCTTGCAAGCCATCACAGCTGTCCCTTTCCATATCTCCTTCTATTATCTATCCTATTCCCTTTCTCTTCAAAATGAAATCACAACCATTCACTACATCCGAACCCCTCAACATATGCAAATCCATGCATGTGGCCAACCAACTCCAGCTGCATGCATGTGACTTCATCACGTCACCGGCTCACTCATCCCAGCCGTCCATATCTCACCAACCCATGCACTCAACAACTCCAGCTGCATGCATGTGACTTTATCACAGCTGTCCCGTGCATGCACCCAACCAAGCCCAGCCTCTCTTCTCCCGTCTCAGTTTCTCTCTCTAAACCCGAACACCCAGCTCTCCCTTTCTCTCTCTAGTTCGCGCAACTCTCTCTACTCCTAAAAAGGTGGCGACTCTCTCTCATCCGATACCCAGCTGCCCCGAGATCACAGCCGTCCATTCCACTACCGAATGCCCAGCTCCTTGGTTTTTCTCTCTCTAAAACCGAACTTCTCTCTTCTCTCTTTAACTGCCTAGATCTCCGTTTCTCTCTCTATCCCATTCTCTTCTCTCTCTAAATCTCTCACGATTCACCACCCGAAAATCTCTCTCTCTGCACCCAAACTCACATCCGAACTCCTCTCTCTTCTCCCGATCGTTTCTCTCTCTTCATTACCATATACGAGACCCGAGCCCAGCTCTTTTCTCTCTCATCCCGTCTCCTATTCTTGTTGGAAATCTAATCGTTCTAAACTAGCAAATTTAGGATTTAATCAAATTCTTAATATTAAAATTGATTAGCAAATGTTATTTTCGCAAACAAGGACAAGTCACAAATTTCTTTTAGAAATTGTTTGCCAAGGCAGAGCGGGTTCTATGGAACCGTCATTCACCTTGCCGAACTTTTCTAAAAGAGAGATACAATCTATCTAAAATATATCTAATTATTTATATTTCTCTATTAGATGCAAGTCGATTATTTTAGATCTAATATCAGGACAAAAGAAGAGTTAGAAAACTCTGGCCTGTGGTCGAAGCGTGCTAGGCACTGTCCCAAGAATCTTATTGCCCCCCTCGTGCGGGTCTCGTGGCAATTGTTCTCGGAGATACGGCGACCCCGGTCAGGCGACCTCCTTCTCGTCGGCACGACTCCAAGAAGGCTTTGCGAACCTCGTAGACTTTCAGGAACCCAGCGACTCGATGACGACTTCTCGAGGCCGGGAGGTAGCACCACAGCAAAGCTTTGGTCCGAGAGAGGAAGTCTCTTCGGAGCAAAGGGGCAGCACAACAACACCACGACCGAGAGAATGGGAGAGAGAGAGACAGTAAGCAGGGATGAATTCCGAAATTCGGACTGTGTAAATCCTATGGCTGCACCGGGCCTTATATAGGCCTCGGGCTGTTAATGGGAGGCTGAAAGAGGGGAGTGGTTAATGGGCTGCGATTAAGCCCATTAACCTCGCACGTTACAGCTCGCAGAGAGCAGTCTCGTAACGGCTCGCATGCAGCAACGGGTCGCATGCAAAACGGCTAGTAGCCAAAAAGGAATTTCATAAATGGTGGAGGACTTAAAAGCAAAAAGTAAAAATGTGGCAGGTGCGGACCGGCCCATTTCGGAGGTGCTATCGTGTCCGGGTCCGTGAGCGCACACACACGCGCCGCCCAGTCCATGCCCATGCCCAAGCCCAAGCCCGGCCCGGCTCGGCTCGGCACGGCACACACGCGCGCGCGTGTGTGAGCTAGTGGAGCCCCTCCTCTAGTGTGATGACTAGTGGGAGGAAGTGGGCAAGTCCTTATATGTTGGTAGGGGATTTCTCCCCTTACCGATATGGGACTAAAAACCCATTGTGTTGTGATGTTTTACAACACACACATCCAACAATCCCCCACATGTGTTTAAAACCACTAAATATTAAATAATTAAAAAGAAATTCAAAATGTAAAGTAAAAAGACTTTGCTGGATTCCTTATACTACGCAGTAGGTGTAGGTACCTTCCGGTTTGAACCTCCACTTAGTACAGTTGTATACATCCGTGAGGACTTGGTGGACTACGCCTTGAACCAGTCTCATTTATCGGGTTTCTACAAGTAGTACACGTAGTACAGTTTTCGATGGTTCTAAGCGGGTTGCGCTATTAATGGCCTTGCGCAGATATCTTTTCTTGTATGTTTCTAGGGAGCAGCCCTGGTCCCAGAGTTGCGGCCTCACAACGACATACATATAGGTAAGTCCTAATAGGGGTGTGAGCAAGGCGACACCCCGCCTCATGGGTCTTGGACTTATTAAGAGTTTTACACTCATCCTACCCCTTGCTTTTAATAAGCACTGACGTCATAGGGACGGGAGCATTATTCAGTGCTCCTTATTTTTAATCACTACTACAGTTTGTTTCTACCCATTGAACCTCCGTGAGGTTGGGTTCCCACTGCGGTGATTTTTCTTATGGGCTTAATCCCATCCCCCTCGACGATTCTAAGACCACTGTCCTAGATAGGCCCTTAGTTAGATGATCCGCCAAATTCTTTTCGGATCTAACAAAGTCTAGGGCAATTATTTGATTTTTCATCTTATATCTGAGAGATCTATGTCTCACTTTCAGATGTCGATTTATTTTTACATCAACGTTTTCTTGATTACACTTATCAATAGCTGATCGACAATCACAATGGATAGATATAGCCGGTAAAGGCTTTTCTATCAATGGGATCTCATATAGAAGGTCTCGAAGCCATTCTGCTTCTGTGCTAGTGGTATCTAGCGCTATCATTTCTGATTCCATTGTACTCCTAGCTATAACGGTTTGTTTGGTGGATTTCCAAGATATGGCTCCACCTCCTAGTAGGAATACATATCCGGTTGTGGACTTAATATCTATTGAGTCACTAATCCAGTTAGCATCAGAGTATCCCTCTAATACAGCTGGATATCCACTATAGTGGAGACCGTATGATATGGTTCCCTTAAGATATCTAAAAATTCTTTCTAACGCATTCCAATGGGACAAATTCGGGTTAGACGTATAACGACTAAGTCTATTTACCGCGTAAGCGATATCGGGTCGAGTATAGTTTGCTAGAAAACCTAGCGATCCTATGATTTGAGCATACTTGCTCTGTAGTCTAGGAAGACCAGTATTCTTTGTCAGATGGGTATTTGGATCATATGGTGTGGATACCGGTTGGCAATCGGGGTCGTAAAATTTCCTAAGGATTTTCTCGACATAGTGGGATTGGGATAATACTAAGCCATTGTCCTTCCTAATGATCTTAGTGTTTAAAATAACGTCGGCTTGTCCTAGATCTTTCATGTCGAAGTTTTGGGACAAAAAATGTTTGATATCATTTATGATTTGTATGTTTGAACCGAATATTAGAATATCGTCAACATACAAACATAAAATTACAACATTATTACCATCTACTTTATGGTATACACATTCATCCGTTGTATTGATATCAAATCCATAGGATAAGATAACTTTATCAAATTTCATGTGCCATTGTTTTGGGGCTTGTTTAAGACCATAGAGGGATCGAATTAACTTACACACCTTTCCCTCTTGTCCAGGTGCAGTAAATCCCTCGGGTTGGTCCATGTAAATTTCCTCATTAAGGTCGCCATTCAAGAAAGCAGTCTTAACATCCATTTGATGTATGACTAGCTTATAGATTGAAGCTAAGGCGATGAGGATCCTAATCGTGGTTATCCTAGCGACAGGTGAGTAGACATCAAAGTAGTCTACCCCAGGTTTTTGGGTAAAGCCTTTGGCTACAAGTCTTGCCTTAAATTTATCTATGGTACCGTCGGGTCTAAGCTTTTTCTTAAACACCCATTTACATCCTATTGTTTTACAACCAGGAGGTAAATTGGTGAGTTCCCAGGTATGGTTTTGAAGAATAGATTGGATCTCGTTATCTATAGCTTCTTTCCAAAAAGGTGAGTCTATGGACTTCATTGCATCTGTATAGGTGGAGGGAGAGTTCTCCACTATAAGTGCATAGAAGTCATCAAAGACTTTCTCTACATGGGCACGTTTACTCCTCCTAGGTTCGGTTTGGGTTACCGGTTCAGTCTGGTTTTCAGGTTCTAATTGGACTTCAGGTTCGATCTGAGTCACCTGATTAGAACTAGAGGCCTGGTTATTGGTATTAATCATAGTGTTGATCCTAGTCTTATAAGGGAAGATATTTTCGAAGTATGAAGCATCTCTTGCTTCGATTATGGTGTTATTGGTTATTTCGCTTATTTCAGAGTTAAACACTAAAAAACGATTAGCGTTACTGTCTGAAGCGTAGCCAATAAAGATGGCATCTACAGTCTTAGGTCCTATCTTCTTCCTTTTGTTATCAGGGATTTTTACCTTAGCTAGGCACCCCCACACTTTTAAGTATTCTAAGTTAGGTTTTCTATGTTTCCATACTTCGTATGGGGTCAAGTCATTATGTTTGAATGGAATGCGGTTAAGGATAAAACAAACCGTCATTAGGGCTTCCCCCCACAAGTTCTCTGGCGCTCCAGAGCTTAGTAACATGGAATTGACCATGTTCATTAGGGTTCTATTTTTCCTCTCCGCTACACCGTTGGATTGGGGAGTGTAAGGAGCTGTGACTTCATGGAGTATTCCATAGTCATCACAGTACTCACTTAACTCATTTGAGGTGTACTCCCCTCCTCGGTCTGACCTAAGGATCTTAATGGTTTCGTCTAATTGGTTTTCAACCAGAGCTCTGTAAATTTTAAATTTACTGAGTACTTCATCCTTAGTTTTAATAAGGTATAGGTGGCAATATTTTGAAGCGTCATCTATAAACGTTACAAAATATCTATTGCCACCTCTCGAGGTTCTCCCAGAATCACAGACATCGCTGTGAATTAATTCAAGTATATGGGAGTCTCGATCGATGGTTTTAAAAGATTTCTTAGGTTGTTTGGCTTCTACGCATATCTCGCACTTGTCGAGATTCCTAGTATCGGATTTGGGAATGATATTTAGGGTCATGAGTTTCTTAATTGAATTATAATTTACATGACCTAGTCTTTGGTGCCAAGTGACCGAAGACTCAACATTTAAAATAGTAGAAGAAGGATTGAATACATTCAATTTAAACAAACCATCACAAAGAAATCCTTTTCCAATAAAATTCATTCCTTTGGTGATTACAACCTTATTGAACTCAAATACAAGCTTATAGCCCTGTTGGACTAATAAAGACCCACTAATTAAATTCCTCCTAATCTCTGGAACGTGGTGAACTCCGCGCAGGGTCAGGGTCTTCTCCGACGTCAGCTTCAGGTCGATCCGTCCTATCCCTAGCACACGAGCCTCAGCATTGTTCCCCATGCTTACAGCTCCTCCACCTGAGACCTGATAGGTGGAAAACAAATATTGATCAGAGCAAACATGAATGTTAGCTCCTGTGTCAATCCACCAATCAAATGCTTGAAAGGTCATGTTAACTTCAGGGGTGAAGAGAACAGACCTGAAAGCGGTCCCAGAAGAGCCAGCTCCAGAGGTCACCATGTTGACTTGGGAGCCGGGTGGCGTTGGACCATTTCTTCTTGGATTTGGAGGTGGTGCTGTCTTCTTGTAGAAGCATTGGTTGGCCATGTGATTGGTCCGACCGCAGACGTAGCAGCAACGCACTCCTTCCTTCTTTTGGTCCTTGGGATGGTTTGGGTTATGGTTGCTATGGTATGGTTTCTTGGTATATGGCTTAGGCTTAGGGTGGAAGGGTTTCTTCTGGAACTTATGTCTAGGTTTTTGGAATGGCTTAGACGGTTGACCCTCTACGTTGTTGACCTTGGGTTTGGATTCAGAGGATCCCTTTTCCCTGAGCCTATGTTGCTCCTCAATTCTAATAGAGTTTAGAACTTGAGTTACGGTTAGGTCACCTTGGGTATGACTTAGGTGCTTAGAGAATTCAGACCAAGAAGCAGGTAGTTTATCTATAAGGCTTGCTATTTGGAAGGTTTCATCAAGAGTGGAACCATTCGTCTTTAGGTGTTGGACTAGGTTTTCAAACTCATGAATCTGATCATTCATGGGTTTAGAGTCAACCATTTTGAAGCTGTTGAAGTCAGACGCTTTGAAGCGTTTTACTCCAGCATCATCTAGGCCATACTTACGCTCTAGGGTATCCCATAGGTCCTTAGGGTTTTGAATGGTATAGTAAATATCATATAACCTATCAGATAAGGCCCCTAGGATCCTATGAAGGCCATGGTAGTTGATTTCTTCTGGGGTTCTAGTGGGAATGCTAGAAGTTGGTTCAGATTCAGGTTGAGAAGTGGAGGCTCGGGTACGACGAGTTTGACTAGACCCGTTAGAGACCCCTGGTGCGGTTTCACCTATGGCTGACAGTAACCCAAGTGTGGTTAGCCAGAATCGCATCTGGTTTTGCCACCTCTTGAAGTTCGACCCGTCAAACTTCTCGGGTTTGGCACTAAGGGTTTCACGGTTTGGTGAGGCCATTTCGGACCAAAATTAGGAGTTGTAATCTGTGGATTGAAAAATAAGTTTTGTTAATTTTAAAGTACACCTACATAGATTCGACTTTTAGAAGTCCAAATGAAACTTCCAAATCCTAACGGCCAGATGGGCTCCAGGTAGGAGGTGGAGCACTAGGCTCGCTCAAATACCAAGCTACCTTGGGCAATTTAATGCCGGTTTGACAAGCCTTTCTAGACACCGTAGGTAGTGGAATATTTCAATGACGACTTTTAGTCTTTTCTATAATCTATGCTTCTAATTTACTTTTGTAGAAAATAGTTTTGTAATTAGTAGCAACTAATAGGTAGCACGAAATAAAGACTAATAGATGATCACGTAGGCTAACTTAGTGAGCACGTTACAAAGAAAATAACTTGTGAACGATTAAATTACAATAAGATTCTTGGATTGTTGGAAATCTAATCGTTCTAAACTAGCAAATTTAGGATTTAATCAAATTCTTAATATTAAAATTGATTAGCAAATGTTATTTTCGCAAACAAGGACAAGTCACAAATTTCTTTTAGAAATTGTTTGCCAAGGCAGAGCGGGTTCTATGGAACCGTCATTCACCTTGCCGAACTTTTCTAAAAGAGAGATACAATCTATCTAAAATATATCTAATTATTTATATTTCTCTATTAGATGCAAGTCGATTATTTTAGATCTAATATCAGGACAAAAGAAGAGTTAGAAAACTCTGGCCTGTGGTCGAAGCGTGCTAGGCACTGTCCCAAGAATCTTATTGCCCCCCTCGTGCGGGTCTCGTGGCAATTGTTCTCGGAGATACGGCGACCCCGGTCAGGCGACCTCCTTCTCGTCGGTACGACTCCAAGAAGGCTTTGCGAACCTCGTAGACTTTCAGGAACCCAGCGACTCGATGACGACTTCTCGAGGCCGGGAGGTAGCACCGCAGCAAAGCTTTGGTACGAGAGAGGAAGTCTCTTCGGAGCAAAGGGGCAGCACAACAACACCACGACCGAGAGAATGGGAGAGAGAGAGACAGTAAGCAGGGATGAATTCCGAAATTCGGACTGTGTAAATCCCATGGCTGCACCGGGCCTTATATAGGCCTCGGGCTGTTAATGGGAGGCTGAAAGAGGGGAGTGGTTAATGGGCTACGATTAAGCCCATTAACCTCGCACGTTACAGCTCGCAGAGAGTAGTCTCGTAACGGCTCGCATGCAGCAACGGGTCGCATGCAAAACGGCTAGTAGCCAAAAAGGAATTTCATAAATGGTGGAGGACTTAAAAGCAAAAAGTAAAAATGTGGCAGGTGCGGACCGGCCCATTTCGGAGGTGCTATCGTGTCCGGGTCCGTGAGCGCACACACACGCGCCGCCCAGCCCATGCCCATGCCCAAGCCCAAGCCCGGCCCTGCTCGGCTCGGCACGGCACACACGCGCGCGCGTGTGTGAGCTAGTGGAGCCCCTCCTCTAGTGTGATGACTAGTGGGAGGAAGTGGGCAAGTCCTTATATGTTGGTAGGGGATTTCTCCCCTTACCGATATGGGACTAAAAACCCATTGTGTTGTGTGGTTTTACAACACACACATCCAACAATTCTTTCGCTCTCTAGCCTATCTCTCTTTCCCATCTGTGTTTTTCTCTCAAGCCGAAACCCTCTCTCTCTCTTTCCCATTCGGAACCCATCACAGCCGTTCGGTGTACCCAACCGGACCCCCTCTTCTCTATATAGGGGCCGCCGAAGTTGAGCCGCAGGAATCCGAAATTCTTCCACCATCTAGGCCCGAACCATCACCACCCGGACCATAGCCATCTTCCATCATCAAGAGCCCGAACTTCATCCACCATCACCACCCGGCATCGTCATCAACGAACCCGGACCATCGTCTCCGAGCCACGCTTCACTGATGCCGTCATCATCGTTGCACGTCGTCATCATCGCCGGAAGCTGTCATCCTTCTTATTTTTCATTAATGGAGTTTACCTGCATAATCCTGCATCTATGTTTTCATATTGAATTCTATGAACATGCACGGCTAAACCCCTAGCTAAGGCTATGGGGGATGCTTAGTAGTTATTATGTGTTTTTTTTGATCAATAATAAAGTTTTAATTTTCTTATGATTGAATGTTATATGGATGACACTACATAATGATGTATGTTATTTTACTTGCATATTTGTTTGATTCCGTATTGACTCCGGGCATACGGAATGCTTATGAATCCCTGTGGTAAGATAGCACTAGCGTAACGAGTCTCTCGTCATATAATCTTCAATCTATATTAGTTTTTATGATAGATGCATATCTTTAGAAATCGATGCATGTGTACAAGTCCTTTTGATTTCACATCGACTCCGGGCATGTGTAATGCTTAAAGACCCCTGTAGCATGCATCCGAACTTAATTTTTATGCTATCATCATGCATACTCATTGATCAAAAGAATGCATAATATATTACTAGGTCGAACCCAGACGCCTTAGCCTCATCTCCATCATAATCTACTTTACTTAATCGTAATCTTTAGTTCTGTTTAATTTAGTAACGTAGTTTCATTCTCTCGTGTTCCACTCTCAGTGGAAAATCCTGATTTGCACTCACGTTCACGCACTGCCATCACATTAGTTCCCATTAGTCCTTCAGTCCCTGTGGAATCGACCTCGGACTCACCGAGATTACTACTTCGCTACACACCCTATACTTGGGGTTAAATTGCACTTTTTAGTCCCTTAATTAGGACTACTCAAAGTTGTAGCAAGTTTTTGGCGCCGTTACCGGGGATTGCAACAGACGAATAGGAACTTCGTATCCACGTTTTTCTTTTTAGTCTTTGCTTTTTCTGTGCATTCAATATACTAAGTACTTCTTTTCTTTCTTTTCAGGTAAAAAAAAAAAGATCTGAATATTGGAAGCGCAGTGGACCGTTGATTGCGAAGGAGGAGTACTACGCACTTGTCTAAATCAAGAACTGCTTCTCCCTGATACACTCGTTCTTTAAATTTTCTGTATTTGCTATCTCGCATCAACTTACGCTCTCATGGGAAAGCTCGACACATACGTCTCGGTGTAGGCGTATGTGTGTCTAGTCTGTAGTCCCCTTCAAACGAAAGCGTTCGTATAGAAGGCTTTAGGTGGTGCATACATTGTTTTGTGATTATACTAGGCCACCTGTTCATTTCTAATTGTTTATTCTGAATGCTTAAATCCTAATTAAATTGATTACAAGACTAGGACTTTACGTGATTATTTGCAAAATGGCTCAACTTATTTAGACATGTATGATTCTAGTGGGTGGAATAAATCTAATGCGAATAATTAACACGTGCCTTCTGCTTATGCCCCTTATGTGAGTTTACATATGGAGACTATTAACGATACATATAAAGAACGCTTGCCAACTAATCAACATACTATACAATATTATCGTGAGCATTCTACGCATGATACTTATGTCCCACCATATAAGGAATCCCTTGAAGATACATTGCAATCATTTTTAAAAAATTTCATACAAATTATTCAAGATCTTCAGACACCAATTAATAGAATTGATCAATCTTATCTTGACAATGAAGAGAAAGAGATTTTGATCTCTCAACCTCAATTTAACCTCATGAATGATGAGGATAAAGACAATAGGGAGAGTACAATTGACATCCCCATAGAGGACACGCTTTATGAAGTTGATTTTCTAAATCCTTTGGACGCTTGTCCAACCAAGATTGATGACATTGATAATGATGTGAATTTTGAAGAAAATAATGACATTCTAATTAACATTGATGACATTAATGAGGATGAGATCTCTGAGAAAAATACTGCTCTTCTAATTAATATTGATAATATTTATGAGGATGTGAATTTTGTAGAAGCTAATTGTCTCCCATGTAATATTGATGATGATATTATTATTGAGAATACCAAATTTTCTATATCTAAACTCAATAATGGTATTATTACTCTCTATTCTGATATTGAAGAATCAAAAGCTAACTTGCAAATTCAATCACCTAAGTTAGAGGATATATATTTGGGTCAAGAAAGATGTTCTATTATGATTTCTTATGAATCAAATATGGATCTTGAAACTAAATTAATGGATGGACATAAAGAAGACATAGGGTGGAATATAAATAAAATTTATATTCTCCAGTTTGAAGAGAATACAAATTCAGCACATAAAAAATAATGTAATATTGCCCCTAATAGAAAGGATGTGGTGAGAGAATATAAGCATCCATATTATATCTCAGGATATGTCTTCTTTATGCATGACTACTTTTTATTTTTTTTGAAAATTCCAAAAGATCATGTTTATCAAGATTAGTCTCTATATCTGCTAGAGATCTTTTGCTTGTATATTAGTTTTGTTTTTCTGGTTATTCTATTTTTTTTTAATAAATATCTTTGAAAAAGCAGTGGAAATATGTGCAATCATCTTTTCAGGTAATCTATAACCCTTCTGCATGTCTTTCTTGCAAAATGATATATCCTTCATGTTTCTATATTTGAGTCTTTATGAATTGTCATTATGTGCATCATTTTTTTAAATATTGAGGACAATGTCATATTTAGGTTGGGGGGTGGGAATCCTGACGAATTCTAATTTTGTACATTTTTACACTTTTCCAAATATTAGTTATTACTTTTATTCATTTTTCAAAAAAAAAAATGACTTCTTGCCTATTAAAATATATATATATATATATTTTGCTTTGAATGTTTTGGAGTCTAATTTGTATGTATTCTTGCTAGGACAATATGACACTTAGTGACAGATTATAAAAGGCTTAAGTTCTAGTCGAAATATGTTGACGTTGAGTTCCCTTTATTAATTCCTTCTTATGGAGTATCAGGTTAATTGTACTTTGAAAACTTCACTACACTTCTGGCTTGCACCTTTGGAGTATAGGTTTGATAGGTTGTTATTGATCTGATAATACTTAGAGGCCTGATGAACCATGACTGTCTTGTTCACTTAGTTTGCTCTATGGAGAGATAGGGTGAAAAAAAAAGGCAACTAGTGGATTAGACCAGGTACAGCGAAAAGGGCTATCTATTACAAGGTCTAGGGTCGAGTTATGTAAAAGTCCTAATTTACATGCAACTATATTAGGGAAGCATGGTGTATAGGGTTATGAGAATGATCCTATATACACATAGTGAATCTAATGTAGAAGCAACATGGGGATGGCTACCTAACTTATGAGAGCGTTGGCAGCGTGTCATGGCCGGGCACAGAGTGCACCTACCATGGTGTAAATTAGGAAGGGATACAAAATTAGATCCTTAAAAAAGGAGACCTGAGAAAAAAAAAAGAAAAAAAAAAAAAGAAAAAGAAAAGGGAGATAGTGTGAAAGCCGTCGCTGTAAAAACACGAGTAAGCATGGAATATCACATATAAAGCCCTTATGGTATTAAAGTGAATATCTACACCTCTCGTAAACCTGGACAGACAGCGGGGTTTTGAATCAGTGTTTAAGGTCTTTCGACTGTTCTTGGTGCTTATTTGTATTGACGCACCCCTGAAAACCAAAGCTCTAGTCGTGTTAAGTCCAGATATCACCGAGCACTCGAGTACAGTCAGTTTGATATTTCCTACCGGAGGGTTAATAACCGGAACTCAATCGATAACTCGATAAACTAGAAATTACCTAATACTACTCTATAAACTTTGTGGCGTAGAATCTCTAGTCTTGAGTATTTTAAATTATTCATCAAAATTTTCAGTTAGTAAAAAAAAAAAAAAACTTTTTGGGGGTTAAAAACCATCATGCATTATTAACGAAAATCTTTGCATCGAATTCACGCTTATTTTGCTCGAGGACTACCAAAAAGCTAGTTGGGGGGTGTGTTAAGTCTCCAAATAACGCATTTTATCGTTTATTTCTTACTGCATTATCATCGCTTTCCTATATAAAACTTTTCATATACTCGTAAAGCGTATCATTTTCTTTTCACGACTGCATAGTAGACTTTGATACGGACATAACGGTATATCGGTTCGCACTCATACATTACATGCGTGAAAAATACGAAGCCCGATAGTCCAAATAATTCTTTTTATCGATAATCGTATTGGATCCTTACACGCGTCATTTCATGTGTGATTTTTAGGGAATTGACCCGGTACTCGACATAGTCGGATAAAGGACATCATGATCGAGCGATGGATAGTCTCACGACAATTCAATGGAGGATGCACAGCCCGTTTGTAGGCCCTTGTGAAGAATGGTGCAGAAAAGAATAGTTACGAAAAGTCGACTGAGATGACATCACTGACTCAACACATTGCTAGCATCGGATAAATGGAGGAAGATTACGCGCAAGAAAATGGCCTGACATTGGATGCGGTCACTGGCTCATATGGTTCGGATGGGAATGGAGCTCGCAAAGGATAATCTCAGACATCGTTCTACATGCCTAGTTCATAGTCCAACTTAGCATGATCGCACCCATGCATGCTCTTCTCTTTCATTAGCTTATTTGGAAAATTCATCACAGCTGCGCGCCGTCCGTGTCCCTTGCACCCGACGTGATCTTTTCTTTTTAACACCCAAGATCATCGATCCCATCCATGCAACTTAATCATAGCCATCTGATCAAAACACCCATGCACATCCAAGTATTCGATCCATGCATGGACCCTTTCTTGGAAAACTTGATCACAAGTGTCCCTTGCAAGCCATCACAGCTGTCCCTTTCCATATCTCCTTCTATTATCTATCCTATTCCCTTTCTCTTCAAAACGAAATCACAACCATTCACTACATCCGAACCCCTCAACATATGTAAATCCATGCATGTGGCCAACCAACTCCAGCTGCATGCATGTGACTTCATCACGTCACCGGCCCACTCATCCCAGCCGTCCATATCTCACCAACCCATGCACTCAACAACTCCAGCTGCATGCATGTGACTTTATCACAGCCGTCCCGTGCATGCACCCGACCAAGCCCAGCCTCTCTTCTCCCATCTCAGTTTCTCTCTCTAAACCCGAACGCCCAGCTCTTCCTTTCTCTCTCTAGTCCGCGCAACTCTCTCTCCTCCTAAAAAGGTGGCGACTCTCTCTCATCCGATACCCAGCTGCCCCGAGATCACAGCCATCCATTCCACTACCGAATGCCCAGCTCCCTGGTTTTTCTCTCTCTAAAACCGAACTTCTCTTCTCTCTTTAACTGCCTAGATCTCTGTTTCTCTCTCTATCCCGTTCTCTTCTCTCTCTAAATCTCTCACGATCCACCACCCGAAAATCTCTCTCTCTGCACCCAAATTCACATCCGAACTCCTCTCTCTTCTCCCGATCGTTTCTCTCTCTTCATTACCATATACGAGACCCGAGCCCAGCTCTTTTCTCTCTCATCCCGTCTCCTATTCTTTCACTCTCTAGCCTATCTCTCTCTCCCATCTGTGTTTTTCTCTCAAGCCGAAACCCTTTATCTCTCTTTCCCATTCGGAACCCATCACAGCCGTTCGGTGTACCCAACCGGACCCCCTCTTCTCTATATAGGGGCCGCCGAAGTTGAGCCGCAGGAATCCGAAATTCTTCCACCATCTAGGCCCGAACCATCACCACCCGGACCATAGCCATCTTCCATCATCAAGAGCCCGAACTTCATCCACCATCACCACCCGGCATCGTCATCAACGAACCCGGACCATCGTCTCCGAGCCACGCTTCACTGACGCCGTCATCATCGTTGCACGTCGTCATCATCGCCGGAAGCTGTCATCCTTCTTATTTTTCATTAATGGAGTTTACCTGCATAATCCTGCATCTATGTTTTCATATTGAATTCTATGAACATGCACGGCTAAACCCCTAGCTAAGGCTATGGGGGATGCCTAGTAGTTATTATATGTTTCTTTTGATCAATAATAAAGTTTTAATTTTCTTATGATTGAATGTTATATGGATGACACTACATAATGATGTATGTTATTTTACTTGCATATTTGTTTGATTCCGTATTGACTCCGGGCATACGGAATGCTTATGAATCCCTGTGGTAAGATAGCACTAGCGTAACGAGTCTCTCGTCATATAATCTTTAATCTATATTAGTTTTTATGATAGATGCATATCTTTAGAAATCGATGCATGTGTACAAGTCCTTTTGATTTCACATCGACTCCAGGCATGTGTAATGCTTAAAGACCCCTGTAGCATGCATCCGAACTTAATTTTTATGCTATCATCATGCATACTCATTGATCAAAAGAATGCATAATATATTACTAGGTCGAACCCAGACGCCTTAGCCTCATCTCCATCATAATCTACTTTACTTAATCGTAATCTTTAGTTCTGTTTAATTTAGTAACGTAGTTTCATTCTCTTGTGTTCCACTCTCAGTGAAAAACCCTGATTTGCACTCACGTTCACGCACAGCCATCACATTAGTTCCCATTAGTCCTTTAGTCCCTATGGAATCGACCTCGGACTCACCGAGATTACTACTTCGCTACACACCCTATACTTGGGGTTAAATGGCACTTTTTAGTCTCTTAATTATGACTACTCAAAGTTGTAGCAGGGTTGTAGTCGGGTAACTCGTTACCTGACTATCAAGAAATTGGTGTCCACGAAAATGGCAGAGGCGACTTTAGTTCGGGATCATATACTGAAATTGTTTGGCTATGTGAACGAGCTTGGTTCCTTCGATGTCATCTTGGATGTAGAGATCCAGACCGATATTTTTCTCACGTCTCTGTCATGAGTATTTGAGGGCTTCGTTACCAACTTCAACCTTAACCGGTTGGAGATGTCTAACGCAGAGCTCCTAGCGGCGCTCCAGGCGGTAGAGGACGGGATAAAGGCAGGAGCCCAATCCCTGAACGTAGAGCGAAATTTTTCTCTGCAAGCCAAAGGCAAGTTTCAGAAAAGAAAGTCTAAGAAGCCCGTGAAGATGGGTCAGGTGCAGTTGCAGGTTCCTAAGCAGAATGGTCCGGCGAAGCCCAAAGGAAAATATTTCCGATGTGGTAAGATGGGGCACTGGAAGGGCGACTACTGTGCGGCTCCCAAGAAGGCTGAGACAGGTATATCTCAAATCCACATAGTGGAATCCCTTGTAGCATCCAGTTGTTCTCCAGTTTCATGGATTGTGGATTCTGGTTCCACTAACCATGCTTGCAATAATTTGCAGGGGTTCAAGGAGACAAGAAAACTGGATGATGGGGAGATGATCCTAAGCATGGGAACTGAGGCCATGGCAGAGGCTGAAGCAGTTGGAGATGTCGTCTTGCAGTTCCTTGATGGAAGAAGTTTATTACTTAGAGACATACTTTATGTACCGTCCTTGAGACGAAATTTAATTTATGTTTCCTTATTGAATAATGAAGGTTTTTCAGTTTTATTTGATGCTTCTGGTGTGTCAATCAAATTGAATGGTTCCTTTGTTTGTAAGGGAAAGATACAGAATGGTCTCTATAGAATTAACTCTAATTATAAGCAGGATAACATAACTGAAGCTTGTGTGATTAACTCATCTAAAAGGAAAAATCCCTCAGATAATCCAACACTCCTTTGGCATCTAAGGCTTGGACACATAGCCTCAGACAGGATTCACAAATTGGTTAAGGTAGGACTTTTAAGTCCAGATGTTTCAGAAAGCCTACCGACGTGTGAGTCTTGCCTAGAAGGCAAGATGACTAAAAGATCTTTCCGAGCCAAAGGTAGCATATCTAAGGAGGTATTAAAGTTGGTACACATTGATGTATGTGGGTCCATAAGTGTCCGTGCCATAGGAGGCTTCGAGTATTTCATCACCTTCACGGATGATCACTCGAGGTTTGGATATATATACCTAATGCGGCAGAAGTCTGAATCCTTTGATAAGTTCAAGGAGTTCAGAGCTGAAGCAAAAAAGCAGACGGGTAAAAGTATCAAGTCTCTTCGATCGGATCGAGGAGACGAATACCTATCGGATGAATTTATTGGGTACCTGCGTGAGCATGGGATCGTATCCCAGTTGACTGCACCAAGGACACCACAACAAAACGGTGTATCTGAGAGGAGAAACCGAACTTTGTTAGACATAGTTCGGACTATGATGAGTTATGCCACATTGCCACCTAGTTTTTAGGGATATGCCCTAGAGATGGCAGCATACACTTTGAACTTTGTTCCATCAAAGTCAGTACCCCTAACTCCTTGGGAGCTGTGGTTGAAGCGAAAGCCAAGCCTACAACACTTTAGGATTTGGGGTTGTGCAGCACATATGCGGAAGGACAAGCGAGATAAGATGGAGTCAAAAGCTAAGGAATGTCTATTCGTTGGGTATCCGAAAGGGACAAAGGGTGGTTTATTTTATGATCCTGATGATAGAAAGGTTGTCGTCTCGACGAACGCCGTATTCCTGGAGCAGGATTATTTAATGGACCATAAGCCCACCAGTAAAGTAGTTCTTGAAGAATTGTTTGGTACTGATGGGAGTACGCAGACAGAAAACGTAGTGGGAGCCGATACCACTAAGATAAACGATACTGTAGAATCGACTCCTATGGAACCACTGCAGGCCCGTCGCAGTGGGAGGACCACAAGTGCTCCTGATAGATACATTAGAGAAGCCTTCATTGTAGATCCAGATTTTCAGGAGGATGATCCTTTGAACTATGACGAAGCGATGGTATCCTCTGACCATGCAGCATGGCAGGAAACCATGGAGGCAGAATTGACATCGATGTCCCAAAATTCGGTCTGGACACTTGTAACACCATCTCACAACATTAAACATGTTGGGTGTAAGTGGGTGTACAAAAGGAAAAGTGGTCCGGATGGTACCATTGAGACTTACAAAGCTAGACTAGTCGCTAAGGGTTATACCCAGCGAGAAGGGATCGACTATGACGAAACCTTTTCGCCAGTGGCTATGCTTAAGTCTATCCGGATCCTCTTGTCCATTGCAGCCCATTATGATTGGGAGATCTGGCAAATGGACGTCAAGACCGCATTCCTCAATGGGGATTTGGAAGAAGACATCTATATGTCTCAGCCTCCAGGCTTTGTCGCAAAAGGCCAGGAAGGTCTGGTGTGCAAGTTGCAAAGGTCCATTTATGGACTGAAGCAAGCAGCCAGAAGTTGGAACATGCGTTTTGATCAGGCTATCCAGTCTTATGGATTTGAACAGAACGTGGATGAACCATGTGCTTATAAAAGAAGTGATAAGACTGCAGTAGTTTTTCTAGTGTTTTACGTAGACGATATCCTGCTCATCGGAAACGATGTTGGAACGTTGTCTACAGTGAAGGTGTGGTTATCCTCTCAATTTGACATAAAAGACTTGGGTGAAGCGAGTTATGTTCTGAGGATCAAGGTAGCTCGAGATCGTCAGAATAAGATTCTCTCGCTGTCACAGTCAGCCTACATAGATACTATCTTGGTCAGATTCAGTATGCACAACTCCAAGAAGGGACTGGTTCCATTCAGACATGAAATGAAATTGTCCAAGGATCAGGGTCCTAAGACTCTTGAGGAGAGGACAGAGATGCAGAAGATACCTTATGCTTCGGTTGTAGGGAGTCTGATGTATGCTATGCAGTGCACGAGACCAGAAATATGCTATGCAGAAGGCATGATGGGCAGGTATCAGTCAAATCCGGGTCCAGGGCACTGGACTGCTGTGAAAAGTGTACTCAAGTATCTCCGTAGGATGAGAGATTATGAGTTAGTTTACTCTTCACAGGAACTGATGCCTATTGGATATCCGGATTCTGACTTTACGTCAGATCCGGAATCCAGGAGATCGACGTCAGGGTTTGTGTTTTCATTAGGAGAAGGAGCTATCAGTTGGAGAAGCGTGAAGCAGGGATGCATCTCGGATTCGACGACAGAGGCTGAGTACGTTGCGGCGTACGAAGCAGCTAAGGAGGCGGTGTGGCTCAAGAAGTTCTTCACGGACTTAGGATGCGTACCGGGAGCTCAAGATCCTATTGTCCTTTACTGTGACAATAGTGGAGCGGTAGCACAATCCAAGGAGCCAATATATCACCAGAAGAGCAAGCATATCGAGCGAAAATACTACATTATCTGGGACTTGTAGAAGCGAGGGGAGGTTACAGTGACTCAGGTGGCGTCTGCAGATAACATGGCGGACCCTTTCACAAAGGCGTTACCGACCAAGGCTTTTGAGAAGCACGTGGATGCCATGGGAGTTAAGACTGTAGTTCCCCGCTAGGCCAAGTGGGAGATTATTGTAGCTTGTGTGTCCTTAGCGTGGATTTTCTGTATTAACATTAATAAATATGACTTTGGTTATTGCTTTAATTAGAATACTACTCTGGTATATGATAATACTCATATAATAAAAGGACCCTAGGGAACACAGTAGGCTACTAAGGTGCCTGGAGGATCCATGCTTGGGAGACCCAGTGGACCAGTTTTGTGTAGACCTAGAACTAGTTCACAGCTTAGGTGATGCCGGTCGCTTCACCGAGAACAAGCTGTTGGCAGGTAGAGGATGTGGTGAAGTCTCCACCACGGGAACATGGGATTCCCATTCACTTGACCAAGCACTATGATCGTGTTGAATAGGAACCAAGACGGTGCACAGTTCAGTGATTCAGACACTGGTGCAGAAATCGTCTTACTACTATAGATAATTCGTCCTTAACCCTGAGGGACCATGTATACTGGGCCATCCAGTTATGTGGTGCTTTGATGTGCCAACGTGTGCGGACCTTCCATAGTCTAATACCACGGTACGTTGGGTTACCCGGCTGGCGCTTGAGTGACATGTAATCCCTATAGGTTATCCGACGTCCAGTGTTGGATGGGTGCGTTTTGATGAGTCAATCTATCCACACAGTTAACACAGGCCTGGTGGTTATTAGTATGACTAATGATGTTCCGGATGCTAGGCATAGCACCGGAAGGTGTGTGGTGTTATAGATGACAAGTCATCAAACCCTAGTCAAATGATCGATCGGGATCTGACGGTGCTCCCCACCGCCCGAGTCGAATCATGGCACCAGTAATAGAAGGGACTAAGGATTATCGGAGTATAGTAGAGAACAGGGTTATGAGGGAGTGACATAAGTTTAGGATCACTAGAGTTCAACTTGCGTTGCACTCTGGGTGGCTACGCGGGTTAATTGGATTAGGGCTGATTAACGGAACTTTCGGTGTGTCACCGGAACAGTTAATCAGGGATCCGGTTGCAGCTAGAGATCTCGAACCCTGAAGGTTCCACCCTGTTGTTGTGTATAGGAATTGTTCCCTGACCTAGTTGGATACGTTGGATGTGAAGTAGCGTGATGGAGCGCAAGCCAGGAGCCAGAGAACCTAATTCACATATGTTACGGGTCGTAGGGGTATTTTGGTAAATACTGAAATATGGCTCAGAACATATTGAATATGGATCTTAGATTGAGCGGAATAATTTTAGGAGCTCACAGGCACTGACGGAACTCGATTCTGAGTAGCGCACCTCACTCAGTCTCTCTTTCAGTTTTCCACTTTTCGTGAAGGGCGTTTTCGTCCAGGCTTCACGATAGTCACCCGAAATCCCTAAAAACTGCCCCCCTTATCCCTATTCACCTAGGGGCCGGCCCAAGCCTCCTTGGAGCCATGGGAGACCAACCCTATAAAGGAATAGGGAGAGGGAGGGGCCGACCCTATGGTGCTTCCCCCTCTACTCCAAAAATCCGACCCCCTAAAGCTCCTCCTTTGTGGTTTCGGCCAAGGAAAAGAGAGGAAGAAGAAGGGAGAAGGAAGAGGAAGGAAGGAGAATGAAGAAGAGAGAGAGAAGAGGAGGAGATCTTGCGGCTCGCCATCGTTTTCGCAACGGATTCCTCCGTCGGCTCGAAATCCTTGCACTCAGAGACGGATTTCGAGGATTCTTCATATCGCAAAGGACAAGGTGCTATCCGACAGTTTCCCTTGCGATTCAAGCGTGGTTCTTCATCGTTCCGTCATCTCTGGATCATAGATCCATAAGGTATGATGAATCTAAACATCTAACTAGATACATGCATATCTTTCGTAGGTCGTAGTATGCCTCTAGGGTGTCCGCACATATGCTAAGATCATAGATTTGCATGTAAATTATTTTGTAGAATTAATTGCAATGAAACATATACTGTATGATCTTCATATCTTTCTTTTGCTTCCGCTGCAACTCTTATTAGAGGATCCAATTCCAACAGCCTAATAAGTCCTTGGCCCGAGTGAGGCACTCAATGGAGGGGAAACAGTGCCCCTGGGAGATCCTTGGTCTGAGGCGTGACAGCGAGGAGTGGCGGGCGGTTTACCGAGCCGCCGGGCTAGTCGTCTTTCTTTGCCGGTTCGTGCTTCCCTGTCCCGGCGAGGCCATCCGTCCGGGGACCTTTCTTGCAGCCTCCCGGATGGCGAGGGGGGAGCATTTCAATTTAGCCCCAGCGATCTTATGAGCCTTGTAGCAAGGGCTCAGTGGGACTTACTGGAGCTTGTCCAGCTCGGACAATACCAAAGGGAGCTTGGTCGGTCTAACACCTTTGGACCTCTGCACTACTTGTACGGCTGGATGGCTATTCACTTCCCAAAAGGAATCTTTCCTAGACGTGGGCATCCGGCCGACCTGCCGTTCCTGCCGGGTATAGGAGGGATCTTAAATGCTTTCATCAGCTAGGAGCGCCCGAGGAAGTGTGCTCGCACTCTTTTGCGGAGGATGGGAGGCGCCGACTTTGAGTTTTTGTCAGAGCACTCGATGCTACCTTTGGAGAGGTCGACGGTCCACGACAACGAGGAGCTCTCAGACAACTTGTATTGGAATATGGTCAGCTGCCACCCTAGTTACTTGGTTTGGCGCAGGGGGGATGTAGTGGAAGTGGAGCAGTACTCCCCTTACTGCTTCGCTCGTCAGCAAGGATTCCGGCAGGAAGTTCCTGGTATGCCTCAACGGTTGCAGGGGCGCATCAGTCCGTAGGAAGGTTACCGCCTCTGGGCTTCTCTTTATGCTCGACTGACTGGTGGCGGATTCTTCCCTGGGACCAAGTCGGGGTTCTGGGATGCCGCCACTCCAGGCTATTGCAAGTGGATTGAAGAGCGAGTATCCCCCTTGCTTGCGAGTCTCCCGGTTGACATTATGGCGAGCAGTGAGTTTAAAAATTTCCATTTTGACCCTTCGGTGGGAGTGAAAGATCGTCGCCTCCAATTGGGGATTCAGAGGACCCAGAAGAGTTGCAGCCATCTTTCCAGTGCCCGCCGGGTTCCTTCTTTGGTTCCTGTATTGGACGCCGACCTTGCTAATGCCCCCGGGCCATCCTCTCTTTCGAAGATTGCTGTTGAGGGCGCCCCGCCCAAACGACGGAAGGTGTGCATTCCCCGCGGGATGACTTCGAGGGTCCCTTGTCCGGTGGAGGATGTCGAGGAGCCCGGCCTTGTTAGAGACGAGGTGATCCCTTTGTCTGGGGCGGCTTCGTTCGATCTTGCAGGTATGGAGTTCTCCTTGTTTTGCTTCCTTTCCGTGTTTAGGAGGTTCCATCGTGCTGAGTAGTGTATTTCTTTTGGGCAGATTCCGTTGTAGTGGTGGAATGCGAGGCGAATTCTTTGAAAGCATCTCATGGGCATTCGTCTACTGGGGCCGCGCAGGAAGTGCCTGGGAAGTGTGGGCTTGATATTCCTCCGGATGATCTGGACCTCCTTGGGGTTTGCGGGGAGAACTTCCCTAGTAGCGACATTGATCTGGACGGCATCGACGTTGACGCTTTGTCTTTTCATGAGGAGGCCGAAGTTTCGAGTGTCGACAAGTGACGTTCCTCGGCTGCCGTGCTCTCAAGCTTGTTGGAGGAGACGGTTGTTGCAACCATGGCGGCGATTTCCCCAGTTTTGTCGGCCTCATTGGCGAAAGCAGCTCCCGGGGCGACCACAGTGGAAGGGAAGGTTTTGCCTACCTACTCTAAGGCTCCTCGCCCGAGCTTAAGGCCGAGGAGCAGAGTTTCGGAGTTTCTTCTCGCGAGTTGTCGGCAGTACATCAAGTCAACACTGGAGCCCTTTCAAGATGCGGGCTTTGGTGCCCTTCAAGACTGGTGGTCTACCGACGGTGCAGAGTTTTGTGCTAGCCTGGAGGAGTTCAAGGTGGACAGTTCTTCTTTTGTCGCCCAGATGAACCTGCTTGTGACTGACAATGAGGCTTATCGCTCCCGGCGAGCTTTACTAGAGGGGAGCACTCCTTCTGAACTGGCGGCCGCCGAGGCGAGCTTGTGTCAGTCAGAGCACCAGCTTGCGGAGGCCGCTTCCAGCCTCTCGAAGGCTCAAAAGAAGATAGAATCGGTGTGTGCCTCACTCCGGAAGGCAGAGTCTCGTCTGGAGCGAGCTGAGACCACGGAGAGCGCTTTGAAGGCGAGCTACCTGAAGCAGCAGTCAGACTTGGCGGCCCGTCGCGAGCTTTTGGCCACTCGTCCCGTGGAACTTCAGCGAGTGGAGGCTACTAGAGAGGAGTTAATGTGCCGCCTTCGAGCTCTGGATACCTTCTTTTAGCTGCTTCTCGTCTAGCCGTTTCGCATTGTAGCTTTCTTTTAAAACTTATACCATGTACCGCCTTCTCTTGAATACCTAATAATATCATTTCGTTTTGTCGCATATTTGCATGAACCATTGTTGGCTTTTTTTTCTTTTGGTCGGACTGAACCTGAAGTGACGTCTCAGGCTGGCTACGTACCCCCCTAAGGGGGATCAAGTCGCACGTAGTTCATTTTTTTTTTTGCAAGAAGTGTGGCCTTGCTTTAGGCATAGTACCTTTTGAGGTACTTGCCGTTGATAGGGCCGAGTGTCAGCCCTTTTGGCGTGGTGAGGAGGTAAGCACCGTTGGAGTAGACTTCTTTGACGGAGTGCGGTCCATCCCACTTGGCATCAAACTTCTTCCCTCCTCGATGCGAGAGAATGATGGGGCGTTTGACTGCCAGCACCAGTTCTCCCGTTTGGAATGATCGAGGGCGGATCTTCTTATTGAAGGCGCGAGTCAATCTAGCCTGGTAACACTCCAGACGTTGCTGAGCTTCGAGGCGTCTTTCATCCAAGGCTTCTAATTCTGCTAGGCGGAGCTGGGCATTGTTGTCGTTGGTGAGGCCTTCCTGGATTGCTATCCTGAGTGATGGGATCTGGAGCTCGAGCGGAAGAACGACTTCTACACCATAGACGAGGGAGTACGAAGTTGCTTGCGTCGGAGTGCGAAAATACGTTCGGTAGGCCCATAGCGCTTCGCCCATGTGTTCGTGCCAGTCCTTCTTTGTCTTCGAGATAGTTTTCTCCAGCAGCTTGCAAAGTGTCTTGTTGAAGGCCTCCGTCAGTCCGTTGGCGGGAGCATTGTACATCGTCGAGCACTTCTGCTTAATATCGTATTTGGCGTAGAACTGGCTGACAGCAGCATTCTTGAATTGCTTCCCGTTGTCCATCACGATGTAGCGAGGGACTCCGTATCGGAAGATGATATCATTCTGGATGAAGCTGATGACGGAGTGCCTTGTAACTTCACGTAGAGGTGTTGCTTCAGCCCAATTAGAGAATTAGTCCGTTGCTGCCAGAATGTAAAGATGTTGCCTGGATGACTTGGGCAGGGGACTGACAATATCGAGTCCCCATCCGTCGAAGGGCCATGACGCGATTATTGGGTGCAGAGACTCCGGCGGTTGACGGAAGTAGTCTCCGTGTAGTTGGCAAACGTGATATTTCTTCGCGAACTCCAAGCTGTCCTTCACCATGGTGGGCCAGTAATAGCCCATCCTCCTGACACGAAAGTGAAGCTTTGGACCGGACTGGTGCGAGCCGCAGATTCCAGCGTGTACTTCTTCCAGTGCCGCTTCTGCCTCTTCTTTTGCGAGGCACCTCAGGAGTGTGCCATCGTAACTTCGACGGTACAACTCGTTGTTGAAGTGGTAGAACTTCAGAGATCGTCGACGGATGTCAACTTTGCGCTTTGGATCTTCGGGGAGTTTACCATGGACGAGATAATCCACAAAAGGTTGTCTCCAGTCTTGCTCTTCAATTTCGAGGACGTGCACCGCATTGGTTTGAACTGAAATTTCGATCGGACCTTCTTCTTCGGTGATCACTATTCTCTGTAGACGGAGACGATGAGCTGAAGTTCTTCTGGAAATGGTAGTGTAGCCACCAAGTTTGCGAGTGCATCAGCTTGCTGGTTGAGGTTTCTGGGGACGTGCTGAATGGAAGCAGCCTTGAGTTTGCCGAGGAGTTTCAAAGCTCGCGTGTGCAACGGCACTAGGTCTTCTTTGTTGACTTCGTATGCCCCCAAGACCTGCTGGATGACAAGCTGAGAGTCGCCGAAAATCTCGAGTCCCTGAAGCTTCATATCGTTGGCGAGTTCGAGGCCGATGAGTAGAGCTTGATACTCCGCTACGTTGTTGGAGCATGGCTCCGACACCAAAAATAAGAAGGGGAGTATCTCGTCGTTTGGAGTGACGAAGATAATTCCGGCTCCTACTATGTCCTGTCTTGTTGTGCCGTCAAAGAACATTTTCCAGGAAGGGGCGATGTCGATGGTGAAGACTTCTTCGTGCGGGATATCTTCGGATAATTCCCATTCCGCCAGGAAGGGATATTCTGTGAGAAAGTCCGCAAGAGCTTGTCCCTTAACTGCCTTCTGTGGCACGAAGGTGATATCAAATTCGAGGAGAAGTAACGCCCATTTTGCCAGACATCCAGAGAGCACTGGCTTTGACATGATGTACTTGAGGGGGTCGGCCTTCGAGACAAGTCTGACGGTATGAGCCAGCATGTAGTGTCGCAGCTTTTTTATGGCAAAGATGAGTGCTAAGCAGACCTTCTCAATCGGGGAGTAATTTAGCTCTGCGCCAACGAGAGTGCGACTCAAGTAGTAGCAAGCCGTCTCCTTGCCAAGCTCATTGTTTTGAGCCAGAAGTGCCCCCAAGGATTGCTCCTTGGCACTAATGTAGAGGATTAACGGCCTTCCTTGAACTAGCGCTGATAGAACTGGCGGCTTCAGTAGATAGGCTTTGATGCTTTGGAGTGCTTCTTGGCAAGCATCATCCCATTTGAACGGTGCTCCTTTCTTCATGAGGCGACTAAACGGGTGGCACTTCCCAGCTAGGTTGGCGATGAATCTTCGGATATATGCCAGATGTCCCTGGAGACCTCTGAGGTCTCGCACTGTCTTTGGTACGGGAATATTGATGATAGCATCAATTTTGGATTGATCTATCTCGATGCCTTGATGTCGTACGACGAAGCCTAGGAATCTGCTTGAGGAGACTCCGAATGCACACTTGAGTGGATTCATACGGAGTTGGTACTTTCGAAGCCATTTGAGGATTAGCTCGAGATCTTGTAGATGTGCTGACTTCTTTTTCGATTTCACAACAAGGTAGTCAACGTAGCACTCCACATTTTGATGAAGAATGTCGTCGAAGATTCTCTGCATAGCTCGTTGGTAGGTGGCTCTTGCGTTCTTCAAGCCGAACGGCATAACTTTGTAGCAGTAGATTCCTTTTGATTTGCGGAATGCTGTAAGCTCTTTGTCCTTGGGTGCCATCCGAATCTGATTGTAGCCTGAGGATTCGTCCATGAAAGTTAGCACCTCGTGGCCTGTCATCGCGTCCACCATTAGCTTTATGATTTGCAAGGGAAAGTCATCCTTTGGACATGCGTTGTTCAAGTCTCTGAAGTCCACACACACTCGGATTTGGCTATTCTTCTTTTTGACTAGGACGACGCTGGAGATCCATGTCGGGTACTTGACCTCTCGGATGAAGCCGGCTTCAATTAGCTTGTTCACTTCGCTTTCTATTTGGTGTACCAGTTCCAGCCGGTAGCGTCTTTGTCCTTGCTTGATGGCATAAGCTCCGTGTTTGACTCTGAGTTGGTGTACTGCGATTTTGGGATCAAGACCCGGCATCTCCTTGTAGGACCATGCGAAGACATCTCTATATTCTTGGAGCAGTTTGATGTATGCAGCTTCTTCTTCAGGAGTCAAGAGTGTGCTGACGAATGTAGGCCGAGGCTCCGTTTCTGTGCCCAAATTGATTTCCTTCAAGTCATCAACGGTGGACTGCCTCCCTTCTTCGAGGACCGGCGGGGCATCTTGCAACTCCTCGTCCGAAGTAGAAGAAACACCGTTGTCAGTTTCAATAACAGAGATATGATTGGTGACTGCCATGGGTGGGTGGGTGGGTGTTGAAACGACGTCCTCGACTGACATTTCCAAATGATCGAACACCGACTTCTTCTTTGATTGCTTAACTGGCCCGAGCCTTTCGAACACGGATGTGCGCTTTAGATTCGACCGTCTTTGACTGCTTTTGTTTTGCTTCTGGAGTAAGGCTTGGCATCGAGCTCGTCGCCGTCTTCGTTTGCTGTCGTGGTGGCTGGCGTATGTAGAGCGCGCATCGGAGATTGTCGATCCTTCAGCTGCTTCGTCTACCATTTTCGCCCCGATATAGTTGGATGTGAAGGACTTCTTTGCTACGGTCCTGACGATCAACGGAGTTTGACCAGAGCCGATGCCTCGACGATTCGGGAGAATTTGTTCACCGTTTTGGAATAGTCCAGCTTGAGTCCTCGTCATCCCATGTGGAATTGCTGCTGAGGGAAGTGTGCCCATGGCGCTTTCTTTATCGTAGCCGGCTTTGAATAGCAACTTGACAACGTTTTGCCCCCAACTCCCTTTCGACTTGAATCCGAGTTGATTAGGGTCAACGGATTCGGCAGGTCTGCTCAGGTTCGGAGCTTGCGTCAGACTAGGTAATGGCAATGTTATTTCTTGCAGAGTGACGACATTGGCCTGTGATAATGGCGGGGCCAACTTTCTTGCCGGAGTAGAAGGCGATCGCTCGGATTTACAAAGCCACTGAGGTGCGAGACGCAGGACTAGCGTCACTTGGACGGGCAACGGGGTATGTTGCATTGCTCTTGACTCGGAACTGATGCGCATCCTTTGTCTTGATTTTGATGCTTCTTGGACCTCAAGTCTTGCCTTGTCGGAAGGTTGCACCGAATTTGCAGGTGGAGGAGCCTTGCCCTATTTTACTTCTTCAGCCTTCTGGGCTCGAGGGCCTTTAGCTGGGAGGACTTCCGCGACTAGGTCTTTTGCTTGGTAGAACTTGGCGTCGGCCAGATGTGCCTCGGCTTCATTGAATGGTTTATCATCAGCAACGATGCACTTCTCCATGCCTTCCTCGTAGTACTTGAGGCACTGGTACCAGGTGGACACTACGACGCCGTTCTCATGTAGCCATGGCCTCCCCAACAAGAGGCGATACGATGTCTGACAGTCAATGATGTGGAAGAGGACCGTTGTGTCGAGCGGGCCGATGGAAAGCTTTAGATGGATGATTTCGACGGTGGACTGCCCGCCTTGGTTGAACCCTTGCATGACCAGTTGGCTGTGCGAGAGTTGGTCATTGGTGATGCCGAGTTGCCGCATCGTCTGGATGGGCATGATGTTAACGGCGGAGCCACAGTCCAACAGGATTCGATTCACCGGCTTCTCCTTGATGTATCCCGAAACGTAGACGGGTCGGTTGTGCAATCGTGATCCGAGTTGCAAGTCCTCGTCCGAGAAGGTTATGGTCGCATCGCACGAGGCCACAATTTTGTCCTTCTTGTCGTCTTTTCTTTTCCTCTTGTAGCTGTCCGGGTGGGCCAAGGCTGCAGCCATTGCCAGGCGAGTCTTCTTTGGAAGATGCAAAGCTTCCACGAGCGGCAAGTACAGGATTGCCTCGTCGTGAGAGGCAGTGCCCTCTTTGTCGGAGTCGTCTCCCTCGTCGGTGGAGTCGCCTTCTTCAGAAGTTTCAATTTCGCCTTTTCTTTCCGACACCTTATGAACTTCGACCATGCAACAAGACACCCTGATGTGCTGATCGACTGGAAGGAAGTGATCGGGGAAGAATTCTTGCAACGTTGCTGGTTCTAGAAGTCTCTGCTGGAGGAGATCGTCTTGGTTTGCTGGCGGCATTTTGAACGCCTTCCTTTCTGGAGTCTTGCTTTTCTTCTTGTAGGTTCTCTGCTCGGGAAATCCCCTCATCACCCGGTCTTGCTTATGTTACCTTTCTTGCCGTGGCCTTCGTCGCCGGGGTAGCATGGCCCATGCCTCTTCGTCGATGGATTCTCCCCTGCTAAGATAATGATTGACAGCAGCAACTGGTTCCCTATCAGTTGGAGAGACTTGTTCTTCTGGAGGCTTTACTGGCCCGCCTTCCGATCCCCAGCTGGTGGGCTTGATTTCTTCGGTCGAAATCGATAGAGGTTTTGAGTAGAGGACGTAATAGTCAAACTTCCCTGAAGGCTGGCCCAGCAGACCAACTTTTGGATCTCCTTGCTCGTATCTCTTCCGAAGAGCACATTAGGATGTAGCATTGCTTGGGAGAGGTGCTGGCGTGAGCGATGGTTACCCGCGGGGCAGCGATGTTTCTTCCTCAGTGAGTGCAGGAGTACGTTGGCGTCACTTCGAAACCTTCAGCTGGCAAATTGACTTAGCGGTTGGCCTTTGACGGTTAATGCACAATTTGGGCGTGCTTTGTTGTGCAGCGACGAGTACTGGTGAGAAGGACCCGAAGACGATGGACGTCATGTTGGCCATAGCGACCTCCCCGGAGTCGATCTCTATCTTTACTTGCTTTGCGAGCACCATGATTCTTTCCTTGAAGACGAAGCATCTTTCGATGGGATGACTTACCACTCGGTGGTATTTGCAGAAGAGAGGGTCATCGACGCGATGCATTTGCTCAGGCCTCTTCGAAGGAGGGAGCTCTACCATCTTCTCCTGCAGCAACTGATCAAACATAGAGGAGACTTTTGAGTCCAGAAAGGGGTACTCCTTTGCTTCGAGCTCCTCGAGAGTCATCCTTTGCCATTGCGGCGAAGGCGGCGGTATGGCGGCTCCTTTTCTTTGATCCTTCTTGCCACTGATCTTGAGCGGCTTGGAGGTTGAAGTGACATTAGCAATATTGACTTGTCTCAGTTTCTGTGCCTACAGCTTGTCCTTCTTCTCCACCTTCAGGAAATCCTTGTTCTTCGAGTCTCCATGGTTTGCTAGGCTGAGTTCCATCTCATGAGCCCGAGTTGCGAGTTCTTCGAAGGACCGAGGCTTGATACCTTTGAGGATATAGAACTGGCCCCAGTGCATGCCTTGGGTGCACATCTCGATGGCCGATTCTTTAGACAAGCAGTATCGTAAATTCAGCGCGAGGTTCCTCCATCTGTCGATATAGTCGATCACCGGCTCGTCCTTCATTTGCTTAACAATAGTAAGCTCGGTCATGCTGACGGTGTGTCTGGTGCTGTAGAAGCGATTGAGGAACTCCCTCTCCAGTTGATCCCAGCTGTCGATAGATCGTGGAGGAAGATCCACATACCAGTCGAACGCGTTACCCTTGAGGGTGCGAACGAACTGCTTCACCATCTCGTCGCCATACATGCCGGCATTGTTGTAGGTTTCGATGAAGTGGGCGACTTGCTGTCTTGGATTACCCTTCCCGTCGAAGTACTGGAACTTTGGCGACTGGAACCCGTTGGGGAAGCGCAACTGCTGGATCCTTGCTGTGTAAGGCTTCGAGTATGCCGCCGTGATCGGAGGAAGACCACTGTCGTGGGTGCGCATCATGTCAGCTACCAACGCTTGTGTTTGCTGGGTATTCATCGTTGTTGTTGCCGGAGGTTGTGTGGCCACCGAGACTGGTGTTGGAGAAACGACTTCCACCGGGATGGGAGCCGAGGAGATGCTGGAGTCACCGCTTGAACTGTCAGAACAACCTCTGCGGGAGCGGAAGTTGGAGCTGGAGCGGCTACCGGAGAAGCAATGGGTTGATCGTTTGTCGCCACACCCTTTGCGCTTAGCTTTTGAAGCAGAGTGTTGATGTGATGATCCTTCTCCTCCATTAGTCGAGCGATTTATGCCATCTGCTCGCCCATTTGCATAACTTTGAGTTGAAGAGTGGATGGAGGATGATGACGGAGGCTCGTTTCTTCATGTACCAAGGCCTCGTCGGCGCTTTGCAGAGCATCTTTGGCAGCAGTTTCTGGCATGAAGACATCCGCAAGGGTTCGAGTACGCCGAGTGTAGACGCGTACCATCGGGGGAACATCATCCTCTGGGTTTGCTGGACCACCGTGTCGAAGTAGAGGAGACTCGGCGATTGGTGAAAGGCTTGGAGCAAACGCATCGTTGCTTGTCCCGGCCATTGCGAACCTGAAGCAACTTCTTTAGCTGTACGGATAAAAGGAGAGAAGGTCCCACCGGGCGTGCCAGAAATCTGTAGTCGCAGAAAAAGATACGGGTCGTCTTTATTGCGAACACACGAGATTACAGAGTGCCAGGACCCGGGGGCTCGAGTGTGACGAGTCCGGGTGCGGCGAATATTGATCAGGAGATTGTGGAAGAGATCCTCTGGAGGGTCCCTTTGATCCGCGTCTCCACGTGGTATTCGTGCGAGAGCTCTGACGGGTTGCCCAAGACAGAGGTCTTTACAAGGTGAGGATTTTTGAGAGGCTAAGGAGTGTCCGCCGTGGCTTTTGTCCCTTCCGTGCTTCGCGCTTTCTCAGCTAGGGGTTTTTTGGCTCCGTTCCTCGATCTTCGTGTCTTCCTCGCTCCTTGCTTTACCTCGGCGTCCTTGATCGTCGGTTCGCGGCGTCGATCGTGCTTTTGGTGTCGGCTTTGGCTTTGGCTTTCGGCATTAGCTTGGCTTGGGCGTGGCTCTGGCTTTTGCTTTGCTTTGGCGCTTGCGCTTGGACGTAGACGGGGGGGAGACTTGTGATGCTTTCGTTCTTCCGAACTTTGCGTCGTATCGGCTAGAACATGCGGTGCTTTTGCTCGTGACCGGCGTAGTCGCTTGGCTTTGGCACTTGCGTTGCTTTGGCACGGGCTTTACTGAGGCTTTTGCTTTGGCTTCTTGCGTGGGCTTTTGCTTCGTCGTCGACTCGACCTTCTCCTCGAACGGCGGTGGCTACTTCTTCAAGGCTTCTGGCTTCTTCGACGGTTTAGGTATCGGCTAGACTTTTCGTTTCCCTCGGGCTTCTTTGGCGTGATCGGAGTCGAAGGGTACCTTTGGAGACGGCGGGGGTGGCACCGATCTCCATGCGACAGTTGTAGCATCGGCTTTGCTTTGAAGACGACGGGTGTAGCGACGCTTCGGGCAGTCTTCTCCAAGATTTCTTCTTCGTGGATGGAGTGGACGTTTGTCGAAGGCGATGGGTGATGACGCTTCGGTCTTTTTCTCCAGGCTTTTGGGTTTGATCGAAATTGAAGGCTTGTTGGAGAGGACAGGGTGGTGCCGCTCCGATCTTCTTCTCCGGCCTTTGCTTCTGGCATCTTCGGAGTCGAAGGGTCTTCTTCTCCGAGCTTTCTTCTTCGTGAATGGAGTCGAAGGCTTGATCTTCTTATGCAAGGGTCTTCACGTTGATGAGGGCTTTCAATGGACTAAGCCGGTCCCGAAGGGATATGCTTGCCCGTGCCTCGTGAAGCCTTGGGTCGATGAAGAGTACATCTCCTCTTCTGCAGAGCTTCCTCACTTTGTCTTCGGCTTGCCACCTTTTCGACCTCCTGAGCCTTCCCCCTCCCCCTCTATTTATAGGCGAAGGGGGGAGGGGAGAGATATGGAAAGTTTAATTTTAATATCTTTAATAGCTTCCCCATAATTACCCAAGATTTATTCTTCAATTGAAGAGAGGAATAAACCTTTATTTGAGAGGAATAAACCTTTATTTGCTTTCCTTTTCTGGCGGGGTAATTATGGCTCAATCTTTTTTGGATTTATCTTGAATCTTACACATAAAATCGATGGCGACTCGACCGTTCTTCTTGTCCGTCGGATCGAGGGATCGGCGCAGATCCACGTGTGAGTAGACGTCATGCGCAACCTCCCCCCGCGCATGGCGGTCTTTCTTTCCTTTTTCTTCTTTTCTTTCCTTTTCTTTCTTTCTTTTCTTTTCCTTCCTTTTCTTTCTTTCTTTTCTTTTCCTTCTTTCTTTTCTTTCCTTTTCTTTCTTTTTTTTCTTTTCCTTGCAGGGCCGGCCGCCCCCCCCCCCCTATACGCACGGGTAGGGGGCTCGGGTTTCAAGAGTGGGGCCGGGTGGGCCCCACTCGGGGATGGGCCCACCCGGCCTCTTGTCAGGTGAGGGTCGGGTCCGGCGTCCCCCTGTGAGTTGGAGCATGCGAGTCGAGTTCGGGTCCGGGTCCGAGTGCATGTCAGGTTTGCATCTGCATTGGTGCACACGAGTCGGGTCCGGGTCGGAGTGGTGTCGAGTTTGCCTCCGAATTGGCGTATGCAAGTCGGGTCCGGGCCCGAGTGTGTGTCGGGTTTGCATCCGCATTGGTGCATGCAAGTCGGGTTCAGATAAGACACAATTTGTGTGTCTACAATATGCTCTCTCTTTATAAGATAATAATTATATTAGAGTTTCCTTATAAGATAATAATTATATTAGAATTTCAAAAAGGAAAGAAATTACAAAACAAGACTGAACCCTGAGTGGATCGACAATCGTTGAGACATACAACTCAACACCACTCTAACATATAGAGATCTCAATAAGAAAATACTCACTCTCTAACCGGTAAGCAATACACCAAAAGCTAATTACCACTCCTTGCCCTACCACACTCTCTGGTAGGATATCGTTGAAGGATTCGCTTTGCAGAGAGGCGGACCTCTAACTTCGGGTGAAGCTCTACGGAGGAGAGGCGGGCGCCTCTGTGGGTCTCCAGTTCCCTTACTTGATCGCCATCTTGTGAAAGAACACAGAATCCTCTGAATTGGGATCGTATTTTCCTTCACCTGGTACCATGACTCCAGTGGTATTCATGATTCTTGCTGTAGCTTTTTGGATCCTCACGGACATGGGCTGATCTAATAGTTGGCTCTGCCGGGCTATAGCCCGGCCGAGTTTTGAGAAAAAATAACTCATATTATTAAGTACATGTCTCAGCCCGCCTCAACCCCGCGAGACCCTTGGCCCCTCGCGACACGTACGTGAATCGCTATCGCGTCTAAGTCCTCACGAAACGTGAATCGCCGCCAAAAACACTTAACCCCGCTATAGTTTACTTTGTTCCAAAACGCTCCCTAAAGTTTGAAAAGGTAGCACAATACTCCTTTTGTCAACTACTTAATATCTCTCATTTTGTAATTTTTATTTGACTTCAATGGGGGGCAAAATGTAGTTTTTTAACTAGTGGGGGGTTAAATATTTTTGAGTTAAAACTCTGGGGGGCAAAATGTAGTTTTTTAACTACAGTGGGGTTAAATGTTTTTGAGTTAAAACTCAGGGGGACAAAGTATAATTAATCTTTTTTTATATTAATATAATTTCTAGTACCGTCGATGTTTGCTTAAAAAATTTTGCTTAGTATTTCTTTATAAAGTAAAAGTTTCATTGTAAAAAAAAACTAGTTTAATTCCAGTCCAGCCCAAAAAAAATTTCTAGCTACGCACCTGCTCACGGAGTTATTGATCGACACGTTCACCAAAGCATTGGGTGAGGATTTCCTTCACGACAACCTTATCCTCAACATCATCTTCATCCTCATTATCAAAATCAGCACTGTCATCATCCTCGATGCCAGAGGACACTAGAACATTCTCGCCCACTCTCTCTAGTACAACCTTCGAGGCCCCCATATTTGGGAAGGGAACCCTTACTGGACCTTCTAAAGGGACGAGCAATTCCTTTTTGCATTGGAGTGAGGCCTCCTCGATGCGCAACCCCAAAAGGAGACTCAATCCCTTTGCGCACGTCTCCTCCAATTCCATCATACTCTCCAACGTCTGATGGATTATGTACTGCAGGTTGTTGCACTTCATATTCTTGCAATTCTGGTGCTTGCTCCGTCCCTACAGATTTCTACAATGCTGAATTCTGCATTGCAGATTTTTTTTTTTTTGAGAACCCCTCCAGAAGGAGGAAGGGCTAGACAGCCCCCGACCAATTATATTAAGCTAGAGAATCAGGTTACAATCCGATTACAAAAGTCCCGTACTTCCTCACTAAAGGAACAAACTCATGGAATGATCCAAAGCTTGAAGATTCAGACCACTGATCTCTGAAGTGCTTCGACCTCTAATGTTTTGACATTGAAGATCCGATTGTTCCTCTCTAGCTAGATAACCCAAAGAATTGCCATCATTAAAATGTCCCAAGGGCCACGTAGCTCGATCAATCCTTCTTCACCTTCCTCCTCCGCCATGCAGACCAAAGCGCTTTTAGGTTCCTCGGGTGGGATGAGATCCCGCATCTGCTCTCACAGTGATCCCATACCGGCCGAGCGAGGGGGCAAGAAAGGAGTAGGTGGGATACATTCTCTTCCTCTGATAGACAAAAGGTGTAAGAAGAATCCATGACATTCGGGCTCCTCCTCTTTAGCAGATTCACTTTGGTTAGGATCTTATTCCTCACCGCCAAAAAGGAAAAGACTTTTATCTTCGTTGGGGCCTTCGCTCTCCAGATAGCTCTCAAAGGGCTGTAGCTCTCGCCTTGTGGCAACAAATACAAGTAGAAAGATCTTACCGAGAAGGTTTCCGAAGAGTGCCAACGCCACTTTACACTATCCAACCCCATACGAAAGCTAGTAGCCTGGAGTAGCTGCAACAAATTGGCCCAGTCTCGTTCTCTCTCCGACGGCAATGGTACTTTGAGACATGGACTTCAACGCCATGTGCAACTCAAAGACTATGTCTAAGAGTGCATCAAGGCCCCACGAACCCGGACCAAGGCATAAAGGTGCGGGAACAGATGGCTCAGAGGCATGTCACCCAACCATGCATCCTCCCAGAAACTGATGTTGCGGCCGTCGCCCAAAGATAAAATATTGCCCTGCTTGTAGACGTCACGCACCTTTAGAATCCTTCTCCACAAAGGTGAAACTCTACCCGAAACTCTGCCTCTGGCCTAGATGGGGGAGAATCTCCTAAAATACCTAGCAAGCAGGATATCTCTACATGAACCACCATCATCTTGTTGAAGCCTCCACCACCATTTTTCCAACATCGAAACGTTGAATCTCCTCAGATCTAGCACTCCATGACCTCCAAGCTTCTTCGGAAGGCAAACCTGGTCCCACCTCAACAGGTTGTACGGCTCCCTGAACTGTTAATACCTCGCCAGATGAAGGATCTACGAATCTTGTCGATACGCTCTATCACCCACATAGGAAAGTAGAAGTAGGCCAGGTAGTAAGAATAGATGGACAATAGAATTGCATTCGCGAAGACCAAACGTCGACCACCTATGGAGAGGAATCGTCCTTGCCAATTTTCTAACCTAATTTTGATTTTCTAAATTAGTTTCTCCTACTCCTCCATCTTCAGAGCTCTGTCACTGACTGGGATCCCCTGGTACTTCATAGGAAGGTTCGCTTCTCTGTAATTCAGCATTTTAGGAAAGGCCCTTCCAAGATCAACTTTGTCGCCAATGAAGTAAATATTACTTTTAAACTGAATTCCTAGCCATATAACAATATCTTTAAAGATGCTAGCTGGAAGGGACAAGCTTCACAAAAGAGGAGATAGTCATCGGTATAGTGCAGGTTGGAAGTGGACCATCCTCTTCCCCCTATCCCTTTCAGTAGACCCTCGAAATTTGCCTTCCTGACCACAGGGCGTCGAACTCATCACCTACCAAGATAAATAGATAAGTAGACAGAGGGCACTCCTGCTTCAGGCCCTTGTATACTTTGAACTCCCTACCTTGCACTCTATTTATCTGACAAGCGAATTTCAAGGATGAGAGCACACCTCTAACCGAACCTATCCACACCTCAGAAAAGCCCTTCGCTCTCAAGAGCTCACTACAAAAAAAAGGTTTTTATCGACGAAAAATATCCATCGGTAATAATATTAATCTGTCGGTATTAATTTATCGCGACGGAATAAATTTCCGTCGCTAGCCGTCGGGAAAAAAATCGCGACGGAAATAAATTACCGTCGGTTTTAAACATTAATACCGACAGATATTATTAGTCCGTCGGTAATAGTTTAATATCTAAAAAAAAATATATAATAGCTTATTACCGATAACAAAATTATTTCTGTCGGCAAAAATAATAATAATACCGACGGATTAGAAATATTTGTTGGCAATAATGAATATTTTAATAAAATAAAATAGCTTATTGCCGACGGTTAGTCTCATTACCGTCGATAAAATTAAGTATATTACCAACAGATACCTAATTTTCGTCGATAATATAAAAATATTTAAAAAATAATAATAGATTATTACCGACAGAAGAAATTAAATCTGTTGGTAATAAAACTTGAATTTTTTTTAAAATTTTTTTTTAAAATCTGGTTATTTAATTCCTGTGATTTACAAAAAATACCACAATATATTCAAATATTACCATAATAGACTAAATAAAATATTACCACAATTTATCAAATATTACCACAAATTACCAAATATTACCACAATACCAGACAATCATAGACAAGACCAGAAAATTATCACATATTTATTACAAAATTATTTTTACATAATTCAAAACTGAGGAAAGCTGTGTGCCCCAGCTCAACCACCCCACGTTACCCGGCACCAACGTTGGTGCTCTTATCCGCTGACGCTGCACATTCTGCAATTAACAAGTATTTATTAAAAAATATAGAGTCTAAGCGTATTTCAGACTTACGAGCAAGTCTTAAGTAAATATTTTAAGAATTTACCCTCCGATTGAGCAATATAGAGTCTAAGTTAAAAAATCATAAGTTAGCGTGTTTCGGATTTTTAATTTGGTTTGGATTCGATCGAATCGTCATCGGATCGTATCCGATAATTCGAACTTGGATATTTTTTCGTATTTCGAACTTGCGATCAAGTCTTAAGTAGATATTTTAAGAATTTACCCTCCGATTGACTAATTTAGAGTCTAAGCGTTGAAAAATCATAAGTTAGCGTGTTCCAGATTTGGAAATTGGTTTGGATTCGATCAGATCATTATCAGATAGCATCCGATAATTCAAACTTGGATGTTTTTTTGTATTTTGGACTGGGCGCAAGTTTTAATTAGATATTTTAAGAATTTACCCTCTGATTGGCGAATTTAGTGTCTAAGTGTTGAAAATTCATAAGTTAGCGTGTTCCAGATTTGAAAATTGGTTTGGATTCGATCAGATCATTATTGGATAGCATCCGATAATTCGAACTTGGATGTTTTTTCGTATTTTGGACTGGCGAGCAAGTTTTAATTAGATATTTTAAGAATTTACCCTCCGATTGACTAATTTAGAATCTAAGCGTTGAAAATTTATATGCTAGCATGTTTCGGATTTTGAACTTGGCTTAGATTCGATCGGATCGTCATCGGATCGCATCCGATAATTCGTACTTGGATATTTTTTTTATTTCGAACTTGCGAGCAAGTTTTAATTAGATATTTTAAGAATTTATCCTTCGATTGACTAATGTAGGGTCTAAGCGTTAAAAAATCATAAGTTAGAATGTTTTGGATTTTGAAATTGGTTTGGATTCAATCAGATCGTCATCGGATTACATCCGATAATTCATATTTGGATGTTTTTTTGTATTTCAGACTTACGAGCAAGTTTTAATTAGTTATTTTAAGAATTTACCCTCTGATTAACTAATTTAAGGTCTAAGCGTTGAAAAATTATAAGTTAGCATGTTTTGGATTTTGAAATTCGTTTGGAATCAATCAAATCGTCATCGGATCGCATCCGATAATTCGTACTTGGATGTTTTTTCGTATTTCAGACTTGCGAGCAAGTTTTAATTAAAAATTTTAAGAATTTACCCTCCGATTGACTAATTTAGGGTATAAGCGTTGAAAATCATAAGTTAACGTGTTTCGGATTTTGAAATTGGTTTGGATTTGATCGTATCATTATCGGACCGTATTCGATAATTCGTAGTGGGATGTTTTTTTGTATTTCGGACTTGCGAGCAAGTTTTAATTAGAAATTTTAAGAATTTACTCTCCGATTAACTAATTTAGGGTCTAAGCATTAAAAAATCATAAGTTAGCGTATTTTAGATTTTGAAATTGATTTGGATTCGATTGGATCGTCATCGAATCACATCCGATAATTCGTACTTGGATGTTTTTTCGTATTTCAGACTTGCGAGCAAGTTTTAATTAGATATTGTAAGAATTTACCCTCTGATTGACTAATTTAGGGTCTAAGCGTTAAAAATTCATAAGTTAGGGTGTTTCGGATTTTGAAATTAGTTTGGATTCAATTGGATCATCATCGGATCGCATCCGATAATTCATACTTGGATGTTTTTTCATATTTCGGACTTACGAGTAAGTTTTAATTAGAAATTTTTAGAATTTACCATCCGATTTACTAATTTAGGGTCTAAGCGTTGAAAATCGTAAGTTAGCGTGTTTCGGATTTTGAAATTGGTTTGGATTCGATCGTATTGTCATCGGATCGTATCCGATAATTCGTACTTGGATGGTTTTTTATATTTCGGACTTACGAGCAAGTTTTAATTAAAAATTTTAAGAATTTATCCTCCGATTGACTAATTTAGGGTCTAAGCGTTGAAAAATCATAAGTTAGCATGTTTCATATTTTGAAATTGGTTTGGATTCAATTGGATCATCATCAGATAATTCGTACTTGGATGTTTTTTCGTATTTTGGACTTTCGAGCAAGTTTTAATTAGATATTATAAGAATTTACCCTCCGATTGATTAATTTAGGGTCTAAGCGTTAAAAAATCATAAATTAGCGTGTTTCGGATTTTGAACTTGGTTTGGATTCGATCGGATCGTATCCGATAATTCGTACTTGGATATTTTTTTCGTATTTTGGACTTGCGAGCAAGTTTTAATTAGATATTTTAAAAATTTACCCTCCGATTGACTAATTTAGGGGCTAAACGTTGAAAAATCATAAGTTAGCTTATTTCGGATTTTGAAACTGGTTTGGATTCGATCAGATCATCATCGGATCGCATTCGATAATTCATACTTGGATGTTTTTTCATATTTCGGACTTGCGAGCAAGTTTAATTAGAAATTTTAAGAATTTACCCTTCGATTGACTAATTTAGGGTTTAAAATTGGTTTGGATTCTATCGGATCGTCATCAGATCGTATCCGATAATTCGTACTTGGATGTTTTTTCGTATTTCGGACTTGCGAGCAAGTTTTAATTAGAAATTATAGGAATTTACCCTCCGATTGACTAATTTAGGGTATAAGCGTTGAAAAATCATAAGTTAGCGTGTTTCGAATTTTGAAATTGGTTTGTATTCGATCGGATCGTCATCGGATCACATCCGATAATTTGTACTTAATTGGATTTTTTTTGTATTTCGGACTTGCGAGCAAGTTTTTATTAGAAATTATAAGAATTTACCCTCCAATTGACTAATTTAGAGTCTAAGCATTGTCCGTCGGCATTAAGTTCTTTATACTGACGGTAATATTAATTACAGTCGGCAATAAACTACTTTCTTGTAGTGAACCCAGACACATTTTGTGCCTGGTGCCCAGGGCGCCGCCAAGGGTGCCAACCTGGAGCCCCCCCGAAAAACCACCGCGAGATGGTGCCCTGGGCGCCACACTGTGGGCGTTCACGACGCCAACGCAAGAGGGTGGCATCCTCAGGGAACTGGGCGCTATACAGTTGGAGCCCAAGGTGCCAGTGTGCTGACGAGCACGCCCAGAGCCTCCTCTCTGGGCCTTTTGATTTGCTCCATCTTCGTCGAAACTGAGCCAAACTCCGATACCAAGCTACCCCTAGAGGTCTCCTGATTGGCCCTAGGGCCACCTTTGCCATTGCCAATTAGAATCGAAGCCCTATAAGTTGATCCTTGTCCCATGTGGCCAGTAGAATGATACACATTTCTATCGTGATTGAACTAGCCCCTTTGTTAATGGCTTGCTAATGTTAGACTGGCAATCTCCCTTGGCATGACCCAAGTACATCTCGTAGGCTTCCAATCATACACTACATCCAGCAAGAAGTTGATCGACCCATCAACATTCCTCACCGGCACTGCATCAGGTAGTTCATCTCCGTAGCTCACCTCAATGCGACACCGTGCAAATACCATCGTCCTATTTACCGTGGGGACATCTGTAGTGGTTGGGATACCAATATAGTTCGCCATACAGCTGATGGCCAGATCCGACCACTATGGAACTGGGACGTTGGGGAAGTTGAGCCACACTGGCATTGAGGCGAACATCACGCTCTTCCTTGCATGAGCTACTCCATCACATTAGGACAAGGGGTCTCCCCTCATAATGCTAATAGACACCCTTAAGGACCCTTGCACAACCATCTTCCTTCCCGAACTTGAAGATAAAGAATCCGTTGTCTCGAGATAAGACTTCAATTTTGCCGACCGGTTTCCACCGAGCTCTCACCATGGCTTTGAGTTGTTGGAAGTAAGGTCTTCTTCCTCCTTTGGTAAGACGAAAACCTTCACACAATTGACAATTTCCGGGGACACGTAAATGAGTTTGTAGCCTTCGAGCTTTGGAGTTGCTCCGACGATAGAACTCCATTTAGAATGAATGTCATTCCTTAGCCAAACATCCCCAGCAGTACCCTCACCTCTACTCGGACTAGCACCTTCCTGCTGTGGATGATTATCTGCCTTTTGGTCAGAGTCAGAAAAAACCCTAAACAGTTGGTTTGTGGAACTGGTACCTGCAATGCTCACGCTTGGATCTGTGTTTGCTCGACTCCTTTCTGTGATACTTTTCTTGGTGGATGGAGTCATGCCTTTTCTTAGACTGTGAAGACCAAAATGGAGGAGGGGGGAGGGTCCATGCTTTCCTCTAGCCTGGTTGCCAGTGTCCACGTCCGCACTCCCTGTTGTCTCCACTATTGGTCAGATTCCATCTCTCGAATCCTGAGAAGCGGTTTCAATATTGGGACCTGATGGGTCTTCGATCCCTTCAGCCGCTTCAGGGTGGGCTTCGGCTGCAGCACCAATACCTCCTCGCCCTTGGCCTCTAACAGGTAGTGTGAATCCTGTGAAGCCTTTGTTCCTATTTCTCTCTTTCTGTTTGATCGCAGCTGTAGGTGCAAAAAATGGCTAAAGCAAGCTTGCCAGCAGAAGCCCGTGCTTCGGAAGTCCATGAGGACATCTTATGGATCACCAAAAGGCCACAAAGGCCCGAGCAAGGCAAGGTCTATGAGTGCAGCCTGTGGATCACCAGCGGGATAGCAGGGGCTCATGCAGTCAGGAGCTCAACAGAGCAGCTTGCGACCCGATCGTGGACAACCAGCGGGAGGCGACACATGGACAAGTCATAGGGCGCCACATGAAACAATCATAGTTACAAACCAGGGGAAAGTGGCACGTGGACCAGCCACGGGGCACCACTTGGATCGACCACAGCTCGATACCTCTATGGGGAGCAGCACTTACAAATACAAAAGTGGAAGAAAAAGAAATGACCTCTTCTGATACTTTTTGACCTTCTCTGGATTCCTTACTATTTGGGGATATTCAGGCTTTGGGCAAGAGTAGCAAAGCTTCACACCCAAGCTGGCCAAAGTAAGGCCATGTCTCTCCCTCCACTTTCTAATTGTACGACCCTCTAATTCTAGCCATACCACTTGTGTGGGGGGGAAAACCCGCTGGACACACCCGATCGTCAGATGGAGCTGAACGCCCTCCACCGCCTTCCTGTGGTACCTGCAAAAAAACTAAGGATCGCCTCCGAGCCAAGGCCCCTCCAATACTCAAGTCATGGAAGGGAGAGATGTGTAGTGTAGTAGTGGATCCGGAAGCGAATTGCCTCTCTTGGGTTTCAATTCCCTTGAGTTGCTTATTGGTTCTCGAGCGTTTGAATTGCTTACCTGCCCATGAAGGAGCGGAGTTTCTTTTATAGATTTCTTCGCACGTGTGTGTGCAATCACTGCGGTCTGTCCTCCAATGATCTTGGGTCTGTTACGGTGGATCCCCTCCGATCGGACGCCATTCAAGTCTTCATTCTATGATCCTGTGGATCGTGGGTGTTATACCTCATCGCGGGTAACTCACAACCTGATGTACGAGATTTTCTCGGGATTGCCCAGCCTAGCATGTATCTCGGCTGTTAAGGTATTTTCCGATCTTTTCTCGCCTGATGGCTGTTCTTCAGTGCTGATCAGGTGGGTCAGCTGTGTGGTCAGGTAGCTGAGCCAGCACCACGACCTACCCTGCTACTCCCCTGACCTGGCTCTTATTGAGGAGCTCGAGTTCCTCTGATCACCTCCCCGGACTAAATCTTCTACTAACAAACTAGCTCGCGGGCCGGGTCTGATAGACTTAGGCCCAGTTCATGCCATCGGGTCCCACGGATCTCCGTGCTAGACCAGACCGGGTGGTCCAGTGTTAAGTCTCCAAATAATGCATTTTATCGCTTATTTCTTACTGTATTATCATCGCTTTCCTACGTAAAACTTTTCATATACTCGTAAAGCGTATCATTTTCTTTGCACCACTGCATAGTAGACTTTAATACGGACATAACGGTATATTGGTTCGCACTCATACGATACATGCATGAAAAATACGAAGCCCGATAGTCCAAATTATTCTTTTTATCGATAATCGTATTGGATCCTTACACGCGTCATTTCATGTGTGATTTTCAGGGAATTGATCTGGTTCTCGATGCAGCTAGTCCAAGGTCATCGTGCTAAAGTAATGGATATTCTCGCGGCGAGTCGATTGATAATCCACAGCTTGTTTGGAAGCCTTTATGAAAAATGATAAGAAGGACAATTACGATATTCGGCGGAAAAATGATCTCATCGGGCGGACAAATCGCACGATACGAACCAGAGGAGCACCCCGGACGTTTTACCGAGCTCAATGGAGGATGACGGTGGCTTGCGAATGTGGTATGGAGAGCGCACAGACCTGCCACCTTTTTCTCTCTACTCCCATCTCTTCTTTCTTTCTTTCCATTCTTTTCTTCTTCTTTTATCTTAAGGGATTTGGTCGGGTTTTCGGAGTCCATTACCACCCGTAACCGGAAGCCATCTGAACCGCTCATTTAAGAGAACTCATGCCTTCAAATCCCTTGCGATACTCTTTTCTTAACCCAATCGTAATCGTACATTTAAGCCAAAAACCCATGTATGTAGTGATCCAAGCTCTCCATTTCATCCAATTCATGCATACAAGTCCCATCATCCGCCCATGCATTCAGATCGACAATCACAACCGTCCAATATTGTCTTTCTCTTCTTTTCTATTTTTTTGATCACAACCATCTGGAGGTCCATTCCTTTATGCATGTGACTTCATCACGTGAGCCACCTCCTTTTCTTTCCATAACCGACCCAGCCGTCCCGTGCATGCACCCGAGCACCACTCGAGCGTCACCCTTTCTGTACCCGGCCAGCACCATCTGATCGCAGTCCCATTACCGAATCACGGCCGTCCCTTCTAAATCCATGCATACATGGCTGAGAACCCATGCACCCACGCATCACAGGTGTGTGTCCCATACAAGCCCATACTCGGCCCACTTAATCGCAGTCGTCCGTGCACCTACAACCCATGCAAAGTCCAGCTCCCTCTAAACCGGATCCCATCAGAACCGTCTATCTCTATTTCACCCAATCTCCATCCTCACTGACTTAATCACAGTCGTCCGTGTTATTTAAAAGCTAACCCCTGCATGCAGATCACAGCCGTCCCTTTTTCCATGCACCCAGCCCGGCCCGTGCTCCATCCGCGTAGCTCTCCGTCTCTCTCTCCTCCTTGATTGTCTCTCTTCTCCGTCTCGGACTTCTCTCTCTAAACCCGAGATTACAGCCGATCGTTTCTCTCTCTCGGATTCTCTCTCTTTCCTTATCTCTCTCTAACCGAACGCCTAGCTCTCTCTTTTATCTCCCGTTTCTTTCTCTCTTTCCTTTTCTCTCTCTTTCCTTCTTCTCTCCCTCTCTTTCCTTAACCGAACCCATCACCGATCTTCCCTCTCTTTCCCTCCTTGATTCTCTCTCTTTCTCTCTCTCTTGAGCCGTCCGATCCACTCATCCCAATAGCCCAGTACCGAACATCTCTCTCTCTCTCTCGGACGCTCTCTCTATTTCTTTTTTTTTTCTCTTTCTTGCCTTCCTTGGAGTCCGACGGGATCTCTCTCTCATCTTCCCTCTCTCTATATAACCTATCCCAACTGAACCAAGGAGGGGGACGACCTGGATCACTATTACCACCCAAACCATCAACCCGAACCTTCAACACCACTGCCGATCCGTTCCACCCGACCATCATCTACCACCACCCGGATCATAACCCGAACCTTCTTCTTCCTCCACCATCGCGAACCATCAACCCCCGGACGTTCCACCCGACCCGAACCTCCTAAGATCATCAAAGCCGGGACCTTCATCACCATCTTCTACCACCATCTACGTCCGAACTTCATCCACCATCGCAGCCGGAAGCTTCATCGTCCTCCACCCGACATCGTCATCAACGCACCTGGACCATCGTCTCCGAGCCACGCTTCATCCTTGCCGAAGTCACGCCGTCATCGTCACACATCGTCATCATCGCCGGAAGCCGTCGTCCACGCTCGGCAACCTTCGTATTTTCATTAATGAAGTTTGCGTGCTGTTATGCTTTTATATTGAATTCTATAAACATGCACGGCTAAACCCCTAGCTAAGGCTATGGGGGATGCCTAGTGGTTATTATGTGTTTCTTTGATCAGTAATAATGTTTTAACTGTCTTATGATTGAATCCTATATGAATGACACTATTCTAAGATGTATGGCATCTAGCTTGCAAATTTGTTTGATTTCGTATCGACTCCGGGCATACGTAATGCTTGCGAATCCCTGTGGCTTGATGACACGAGCTTCACGAGTCTCTCGTCATATGATTTTCAGTCTACTTAGTTAAGTATGACATATGCATATCTTTAGAAATCGTTGCATGTGTACAAGTCCTTTTGATTTCACATCGACTCCGGGCATGTGCAATGCTTAAAGACCTCTGTAGCATGCATCCGAACTTAACTTTGATGTTTTCCTCATACGAATTATTGATCATGATGAATACATAATATACTACTAGGTTGAACCCGGATGCCTTAGCCTCATCTCCATCGTAACCTTCTTTAATTAATTGCAACATTTAGTTCTATTTAATTTAGTAACGTAGTTTCATCATTCGTGCTCCACTCTCAGTGGAAAACCCTGAATTACACTCACGTTCACGCACTGTCATCACATTAGTTCCCATTAGTCCTTCAGTCCCTGTGGAATCGACCTCGGACTCACCGAGATTACTACTTCGCTACACACCCTATACTTGGGGTTAAATTGCACTTTTTAGTCCCTTAATTAGGACTACTTAAAGTTGTAGCAAGTTTTTGGCGCCGTTGCCGGGGATTGTAACGGACGAATAGGAACTTCGCATCCACGTTTTTCTTTTTAGTCTTTGTTTTTTCTGTACATTCAATATACTAAGTACTTCTTTCTATCTTTTCAGGTTAAAAAAAAAAAAAAAGATCTGAATATTGGAGTCGACCGTTGATTTCGAAGGAGTACTGTGCGCTTGCCTAAATTAAGGACTGCTTCTCCCTGGTACACTCGCTCTTTAAATTCTCTGTATTTGCTATCTCGCATCAACTTACGCTCTCGTGGGAAAGCTCGGCACATACGTCTCGGTGTAGGCGTATGTGTGTCTAGTCTGTAGTCCCCTTCAAACGAAAGCGTTCGTATAGAAGGCTTTAGGTGGTGCATACATTGTTTTGTGATTATACTAGGCCACCTGTTCATTTCTAATTGTTCATTCTGAATGCTTAAATCCTAATTCATTTGAAATCATGACTAGGACTTTACGTGATTACTTGCAAAATGGCTCAACTTATTCAGACATGTATGATTCGAATGGGTGGAATAAATCTAATGCGAATAATTATCACGTGCCTTCTGCTTATGCTCCTTATGTGAGTTTACATATGGAGACTATTAATGATACATGTAAAGAACGCTTGCAAACTAATCAACATACTCTGCAATATTATCGTGAGCATTCTATGCATGATACTTATGTTCCACCATATAAGAAATCCCTTGAAGATACATTGCAGTCATTTCTAAAAGATACCATAGATCTTCGGACACCAATTAATCAATCTTATCTTGATAATGAAGAGGAAGAGATTTTGATCTCTCCACCTCAATTTAACCTCATGAATGATGATGATAAAGGCAATGAGGAAAGCACAAGTGGCATCCTCATAGAAGACAAGCTTTCTGAATTTGATTTTCTAAATCCTTTAGATGCTTGTCCAACCAAGATTGATGACATTGATAATGACGTGAATCTTGAAGAAAACAATAACATTCTAATTGATGACATTAATGAGGATAAGATCTGTGAGAAAAATACTGATCTTCTAATTAATATTGATAACATTAATGAGGATGTGAATTTTGCAGAAGCTAATTGTCTCCCATGTAATATTGGTGATGATATCATTATTGGAAATACCAAATTTTCTATGTCTAAACTCAATAATGATATTATTACTCTCTATTCTGATATTGAAGAATCAAAACCTAACTTGCAAATTCAATCACTTGAGTCAGAGGATATATATTTGGGCCAAGAAAGATGTTCGATGATGATTTCTTATGAATTGAATATGGATCTTGAAACTAAATTAACGGATGAACATAAAGAAGGTATAGGGTGGAATATAAATGAAATTTATATTCTCCAGTTTGAAGAGAATACAAATTCAGCACATGAACAACAATGTAATATTGCCCCTAATAGAAAGGATGTGGTAAGAGAATATAAGCAGCCATATTATATCTCCGGATATGCCTTCTTTATGCATGACTACTCTTTATTTTTTTTGAAAATTCCAAAAGATCTTATTTATAAAGATTGATCTCTATATCTGCTAGAGATCTTTTGCTTGTATATTAGTTTTGTTTTTCTTGTTATTCTATTTTCTTTCTAGTAAATGCCCTTGGAAAGCAGTAAAAATATGTGAAATCTTCTTTTCAGGTAATCTCTAACCCTTCTCCATGTTTTTCTTGCAAACTAATATATCCTTCATGTTTCTATATTTGAATCTCCATGAAATATCATTATGTGCATTATTTTTTAAACATTGAGGACAATGTCATATTTAGGTTGGGGGTGAGAATCCTGACGAATTCTAATTTTGTGCATTTTTTCTACTTCTCTAAATACCTATTTATTATGTTTATTCATTTTTCAAAAAGAAAAAAACTTCTTCTCTTGCGTATGATTATAAAATTTGTTTGTTTTTAATTTCTTGTCTATTATTTAAAAAAAAATTATTATTTACTTTGGAAGTTTTGGAGTATAATTTTTATGTACTCTTGCTAGGACTATATGGCACTTAGTGACATAGATTATAAAAGGCTTAAGTTCTAGTCGAAAAGTGTTGACGTTGAGCTCCCTTTATTAATTCTTTCTTATGGAGTATCAGGTTAACTGTACTTTGAAAACTTCACTACACATCTGGCTTGCACCTTTGGAGTCTAGGTTTGATAGGTTGTTGTTGATCTGATAATACTTAGAGGCCTGATGAACCACGACTGTCTTGTTCACTTAGTTTGCTCTATGGAGAGATAGGGTGAAAAAAAAAAAAAAGCAACTAGTGGATTAGACCAGGTACAGCGAAAAGGGCTACCTATTACAAGGTCTAGGGTTGAGTTATGTAAAAGTCCTAACTTACATGCAACTATATTAGTGAAGCATGGTGTATAGGGTTATGAGAATGATCCTATATATACATAGTGAATCTAATGTAGAAGCGTCATGGGGATGGCTACCTGACTTGTGAGAGCGTTGGCAGCGTGTCATGGGCACAGAGTGCAGCTACCATGGTGTAAATTAGGAAGGGATACATAATGAGATCCTTTAAAAAAGGAGACCTGGAAAAAAAAAAAAAAAAAAAAAGGAGATAGTGTGAAAGCCGTCGCTGTAAAAACACGAGTAAGCATGGAATATCACACATAAAGCCCTTGTGGTATTAAAGTGAACATCTACACCTCTCGTAAACCTGGACAGACAGCGGGGTTTTGAATCAGTGTTTAAGGTCGTTCGACTGTTCTTGGTACTTATTAGTATTGATGCATCCTTAAAAGCCAAAGGTCTAGTCGTGTTAAGTCCAGATATCACCGAGCACTCGAGTACAGTCAGTTTGATATTTCCTACCGGAGGGTTAATAACCAGAACTCAATCGATGACTCGGTAAACTAGAAATTGGCTAATACTACTCTACAAACTTTGTGCCGTAGAATCTCTAGTCTTGAGTACTTTAAATTATTCATCAAAACTTTCCGTTAAAAAAATATATATATATATATATATTGCTTTATGTTGTTTTACCATTTAATAAAAAAATAAATAAAAAAAAAAACTTTTTGGGGATAGAAATCATGCATTATTATCGAAAATCTTTGCACTGAATTCTCGCTTATTTTGCTTGAGGACTAGCAAAAAGCTGGTTGGGGGGTGTGTTAAGTCTCCAAATAATGCATTTTATCGCTTATTTCTTACTGTATTATCATCGCTTTCCTACGTAAAACTTTTCATATACTCGTAAAGCGTATCATTTTCTTTGCACCACTGCATAGTAGACTTTAATACGGACATAACGGTATATTGGTTCGCACTCATACGATACATGCATGAAAAATACGAAGCCCGATAGTCCAAATTATTCTTTTTATCGATAATCGTATTGGATCCTTACACGCGTCATTTCATGTGTGATTTTCAGGGAATTGATCTGGTTCTCGATGCAGCTAGTCCAAGGTCATCGTGCTAAATTAATGGATATTATCGCGGCGAGTCGATTGATAATCCACAGCTTGTTTGGAAGCCTTTATGAAGAATGATAAGAAGGACAATTACGATATTCGGCGGAAAAATGATCTCATCGGGCGGACAAATCGCACGATACGAACCAGAGGAGCACCCCGGACGTTTTACCGAGCTCAATGGAGGATGACGGTGGCTTGCGAATGTGGTATGGAGAGCGCACAGACCTGCCACCTTTTTCTCTCTACTCCCATCTCTTCTTTCTTTCTTTCCATTCTTTTCTTCTTCTTTTATCTTAAGGGATTTGGTCGGGTTTTCGGAGTCCATTACCACCCGTAACCGGAAGCCATCTGAACCGCTCATTTAAGAGAACTCATGCCTTCAAATCCCTTGCGATACTCTTTTCTTAACCCAATCGTAATCGTACATTTAAGCCAAAAACCCATGTATGTAGTGATCCAAGCTCTCCATTTCATCCAATTCATGCATACAAGTCCCATCATCCGCCCATGCATTCAGATCGACAATCACAACCGTCCAATATTGTCTTTCTCTTCTTTTCTATTTTTTTGATCATAACCATCTGGAGGTCCATTCCTCTATGCATGTGACTTCATCACGTGAGCCACCTCCTTTTCTTTCCATAACCGACCCAGCCGTCCCGTGCATGCACCCGAGCACCACTCGAGCGTCACCCTTTCTGTACCCGGCCAGCACCATCTGATCGCAGTCCCATTGCCGAATCACGGCCGTCCCTTCTAAATCCATGCATACATGGCTGAGAACCCATGCACCCACGCATCACAGGTGTGTGTCCCATACAAGCCCATACTCGGCCCACTTAATCGCAGTCGTCCGTGCACCTACAACCCATGCAAAGTCCAGCTCCCTCTAAACCGGATCCCATCAGAACCGTCTATCTCTATTTCACCCAATCTCCATCCTCACTGACTTAATCACAGTCGTCCGTGTTATTTAAAAGCTAACCCCTGCATGCAGATCACAGCCGTCCCTTTTTCCATGCACCCAGCCCGGCCCGTGCTCCATCCGCGCAGCTCTCCGTCTCTCTCTCCTCCTTGATTGTCTCTCTTCTCCGTCTCGGACTTCTCTCTCTAAACCCGAGATTACAGCCGATCGTTTCTCTCTCTCGGATTCTCTCTCTTTCCTTATCTCTCTCTAACCGAACGCCTAGCTCTCTCTTTTCTCTCCCGTTTCTTTCTCTCTTTCCTTTTCTCTCTCTTTCCTTCTTCTCTCCCTCTCTTTCCTTAACCGAACCCATCACCGATCTTCCCTCTCTTTCCCTCCTTGATTCTCTCTCTTTCTCTCTCTCTTGAGCCGTCCGATCCACTCATCCCAATAGCCCAGTACCGAACATCTCTCTCTCTCTCTCTCTCGGACGCTCTCTCTATTTCTTTTTTTTTTCTCTTTCTTGCCTTCCTTGGAGTCCGACGGGATCTCTCTCTCATCTTCCCTCTCTCTATATAACCTATCCCAACTGAACCAAGGAGGGGGACGACCTGGATCACTATTACCACCCAAACCATCAACCCGAACCTTCAACACCACTGCCGATCCGTTCCACCCGACCATCATCTACCACCACCCGGATCATAACCCGAACCTTCTTCTTCCTCCACCATCGCGAACCATCAACCCCCGGACGTTCCACCCGACCCGAACCTCCTAAGATCATCAAAGCCGGGACCTTCATCACCATCTTCTACCACCATCTACGTCCGAACTTCATCCACCATCGCAGCCGGAAGCTTCATCGTCCTCCACCCGACATCGTCATCAACGCACCTGGACCATCGTCTCCGAGCCACGCTTCATCCTTGCCGAAGTCACGCCGTCATCGTCACACATCGTCATCATCGCCGGAAGCCGTCGTCCACGCTCGGCAACCTTCGTATTTTCATTAATGAAGTTTGCGTGCTGTTATGCTTTTATATTGAATTCTATAAACATGCACGGCTAAACCCCTAGCTAAGGCTATGGGGGATGCCTAGTGGTTATTATGTGTTTCTTTGATCAGTAATAATGTTTTAACTGTCTTATGATTGAATCCTATATGAATGACACTATTCTAAGATGTATGGCATCTAGCTTGCAAATTTGTTTGATTTCGTATCGACTCCGGGCATACGTAATGCTTGCGAATCCCTGTGGCTTGATGACACGAGCTTCACGAGTCTCTCGTCATATGATTTTCAGTCTACTTAGTTAAGTATGACATATGCATATCTTTAGAAATCGTTGCATGTGTACAAGTCCTTTTGATTTCACATCGACTCCGGGCATGTGCAATGCTTAAAGACCTCTGTAGCATGCATCCGAACTTAACTTTGATGTTTTCCTCATACGAATTATTGATCATGATGAATACATAATATACTACTAGGTTGAACCCGGATGCCTTAGCCTCATCTCCATCGTAACCTTCTTTAATTAATTGCAACATTTAGTTCTATTTAATTTAGTAACGTAGTTTCATCATTCGTGCTCCACTCTCAGTGGAAAACCCTGAATTACACTCACGTTCACGCACTGTCATCACATTAGTTCCCATTAGTCCTTCAGTCCCTGTGGAATCGACCTCGGACTCACCGAGATTACTACTTCGCTACACACCCTATACTTGGGGTTAAATTGCACTTTTTAGTCCCTTAATTAGGACTACTTAAAGTTGTAGCATCCAGCGGTACACATGTCATCACCTGGTGGGCATGGCAGAAAACCCCTTCTACAACTTGTACAAGCCCCCCTCGGCCTGTTGAGGGGTAGCTCTACTCCTTCGGATTTAGTGGATTGAGGTTGTAACTTACCGTACGGAGACGTAGGCTACGGCCGAACTTCGATAACAAACTCGTGTCTACTCTCCTTGCTCTCTACTCCCGTCACTCTCACCTCAAGTTACACGCCTATATTCACTTTAACTCTACATCAATTAACCATGGGAGAAAGTCTTCCGAAGGGTAAAAGATTTTTCCCCCACAGTTTGACGCCGTTTGTGAGATCGAGAAACAAGCTCATCTGCTCTTGTTCAAAGGCTGATTGGTTAACCAGAAACTACTAATCAGCGGTGCATCATCCAAAGGCTGGTCGACCAAGCAGAAGCGATCGATCTCCCTCTATTCGCCACCCAGAAGAAAGGCTACTCTAGCTATGGCGAAGCCCCAGAAGCATCAAAATCAAGTCTCTAATCAGCTCCGTCGCACCCAACTGTTGAGGATGTTGGCTTGAAATAAGTCCTCTGCAATGACCAATGTCTTCGAGTATGACTCTACACTGTAGATGTTTTCGAGTGCCAAGGCAATTCACCATGACAGGAGATAAAAATAAATATTTTTAGAAGACATTTACGTTAAAATCATCAGCCACGTGTTGCCTTCTCCTGTGTTGAAGGTTCGGCAGTCTAAAGTACTGTAGATGCTACTGTCGAAAATGGGTGTCGCGGCCGTATTTGGGCGTCGTCGAATGAATTTTGACGTTTTTGCCGAATGTGAGTGTCGTCGAACTAATTTTGACGCCCCCGCCAAATGTGGAAGTCCCCGTTGAAAGTTTTTGGCCGCCGAAGAGCTTGCACTCAAGGTTTGGAGGAACCCAAAACGAATAGCCTACACTCAAGGTTCTGCTTCTTGTCTCTTCACTAATATTAGTGGCCGCTGCATGGGGTTGGAGGTGGTAGTGGCCTTCTATCTGTTTTTTTTTTTCTTCAAAAACAAGTTTCGCTATCTTTTGTTGGAGGTGGGAGAAATACTTGGATTTTCTCTTTCTTTTTTTTTTTGGCTTTGATTCGTACGTGTGTCAAAATCTTTTAGTGTAATCTTAATGAGTTTTGGTTATAAAGATTCACTTGATGATAGGAATCTTTACAACAATTCCACTAAATATTTCAATGTAATCTCAATGGATATTTCAAAATCTTTCTCTATTTTTTTCGGGTATGATTCAAAAAATCAGAGGGCTGACACTGAGAGGATGTAATCCTTAATATGAAATTGGCACCATATAGTTAAGATAAAGCATGTTGGTTATGGAATGCAAGACAACATAGGATAGGCCCTGTTGGTTAAGATAAGGCATGTTAGAGATCGATGAATTGCTTTTTATTTATTAGATGTAGTGTGTTAGTGTGTTAGTATTCTATTAGTCCCACCTCGGTTGTGGTAACATAATGGTGTGTGTTTCCTCTCTATATAAAGAGAGGTAGTCTTATGTAATGTAAGTTGTGTGATCAATGAGATAATACAAGGAGATTTTCTCCCCAATTCTATTCTCTCTCCCCCTCTCTTCGTAACATGGTATCAGAGCCAACCCTCTTGGCCTAGGGTTCGACGCTCTCCTCTCCGGCCTCGGTCTCCTCGGTCGTCGTCGACGACATCGAGGAGGCCGGGAAAAATAAAAATTGATTTTTTTTCTTCTTGTCTCTCTCTCTCTCCTGACTATCGGATGATGTCGTCGATCTGGTACGAACACCGGCGCCCTGCCATCCGCCGCGTTTCCGGCCCGGCCCGGCCCTGCGCACGTCCACAGCCTCCGGCCGCCTCGCCAGCCCCAGGATCTCCTCCCTCCAGGAACATGCTTGAAGCGCTCCAGGAATATGGATGCGGATTTCTGGAGGTCCGGGATCTGGGACCTGAGCATCTCAATCCGGTGGGGGATGCCTGGGAGGACGAAGGACTCGGCATCCAGCGGTAGGCTCGCGATGGTCTCGTGATGATCCAGGGCCTCGCTGGCGCAGAGGAAGAAGAAGCAGGTGCCGTGGAACAAGAGCCTCGGCAATCCGTGCTCGGACGTGACGTCGACGCTCCAGGGGAAGAGCATGTCGGTGACGATGCAGTCGGGGAGGAGCTTTCCGAGGACCTGATCGAACGGTTGCCGGAGCATCTCCGTGGCTTTGAGGAAGGCGGCAGTCGACTGCGGCGACGGAGGAGGGGGAGGATCCTTGAAGAGGCTGCCGAGGAGGACGTCACCTTCCATGTAGGGAGAAGCCGCCGCTGCCGGTCCCGGCGCTCTGGTGGCAACGGAGACGATGAGAACTACCGATCCATTAGTGCCGCACGTGGTCCCCCTCCGTCCGGCGAAGACCGCGACGGTGAGGGTCGTGGGCTTCCCGGCGAGACATTGGTGGGCCCCCTCCGTCCGGCGGAGACCGCGACGGTGCCCTGCGCCGCGCCGGCCCGCCTGCGTCTCCGACTCTCCCTCGCCGCCCGTGCGTCTCCAACTCTCCCTCGCCGCCCGGATCTCTCTCTCCCTTCTCCGAATTTCTCTCCTCCTTTCTCTCCGATTTCCTTATCTACTCTCTCTCTCTCTCAACCGTCCCCTTTTGAGCCCGTGACCTTAGTTGTGTGTCCCCACACACATGTGTCCCCCTACCACTATGTGTCCCTATACATGAGTCCCACCTACCACTGTATGTCCCGGTGGTGTCCCGGTGGTATCTCCTCTCTTTAGTGCTGGTATGATCGCACCCGTTGACGGTGATGTCCCGGTGGTGTCCCGTTGACATGAACCAGTCCTCCGGCAGTTGATCACAACCGTCCCTTGCCGTCTGAGCGCATCTTGTCCTCCGACCCTGGCCGTGTGCGTACTCTCTCTATATAAATGATCCTAGCCATCCGATTTGCATCGGATGGCTGTGTTTTTTGATTTGTTGCACTTGTGCTTTACACTGGACTGTCATCTATGATCTGCTGCATCCGACCCGACACGGCCCTCTGCACCCGATCCAACCCTCTTTTACTTGGTCCTTTGAGCCGCCCGGATCCTGTGCTCATAGCATCTCGCCACCCGATCCGGCCCTTCCGTACCTGGCCGGTTCATCGCATTTTTCGCCTTGCGCTCTGATATGTTGCGCTCTCTCTGCGGCCCTGTGCTCGCGCTACCGCTCCTCCTTCGGCTCCAGCCCGCGCCCGTCGGTCTTGCTGGCTGCCGGAGCCCTAAGCCGTGTTATCCGGCCGCCTTGGCGTCCTGCGCCCGCCGTCCGCTGCACCTTGCGCTTTGTCAGCCCGCCTTGCACCCTGTGCCTTTGCGCTTTGTTGATTCGCCTGCCCCATCGTCTCGCTCTGTGCCCTTGCGCCTTGGTAATTTTGCGCTCTGCGCCCTACCGATCCGCCTTGCACCTTTTGATCCTCTTTAGTCCCGGTCACACTTGTTTTGTGCCGGCTTTTGGATCCTCTCCCGTTCCGGTCACACTTATCTTGTGCCGGGTTTTGATCCTCTCTAGTTCCGGTCACACTTGTTTTGTGCCAGCTTTTGGATCCTTTCTCGTTCCGGTCACATTTGTCTTGTGCCGGCTTTTGATCCTCTCTAGTTCCGGTCACACTTGTTTTGTGCCGGCTTTTGGATCCTTTCTCGTTCCGGACACATTTGTCTTGTGCCGGCTTTTGATCCTCTCTAGTTCCGGTCACACTTGTTTTGTGCCGGCTTTTGGATCCTTTCTCGTTCCGGTCACATTTGTCTTGTGCCGGCTTTTAGATCCTCTTTAGTTCCGGTCACACTTGTTTTGTGCCGGCTTTTGGATCCTTTCTCGTTCCGGTCACACTTGTCTTGTGCCGGCTTTTTGATCCTCTCTAGTTCCGGTCACACTTGTTTTGTGCCGGCTTTCGGATCCTCTTCCTTTCCTTGGTCTTGTGACCCTATCAGAGCTACGACTCTTTATCTTCTCCTTTTTTCTTTGTCTGTGATGATTGAGATCTTCTAAGAGGTGTCAAGTACTTGCTTCGGCCGGGTGCTTGCCTTTTATGCGGTCTCACTCATTCACATCTTTTCTTAGCCGCTCTCTCTCCTTTCGGCCTCCGTTATTGCCGGCTTCCATCATCGTCGGCTTCCTTCGCTCCGATCCTTAGAGATCATTGCCAATTCCCCCGGTTGACCTGCTTACAGGTTGGCCGGGTTTCCCCGGTTGTCCTGCTTGCAGGTCAATCGGGTTTCCAGGACGACTTGCTTGCAGGTCGCCCTGGCACTATCTTTCGTTTACAGCATAAAAAAAAGGGGTTATTTGAGGTAATTTTTTTTTTTCTCTTTCTTTCTCCTTCCTTTTATTAAGCAAACTGATGTCGGTTTATACCTTACATCAGTTTGACGGGGGGTATTAGATGTAGTGTGTTAGTGTGTTAGTATTCTATTAGTCCCACCTCGGTTGTGGTAACATAATGGTGTGTGTTTTCTCTCTATATAAAGAGAGGTAGTCTTATGTAATGTAAGTTGTGTGATCAATGAGATAATACAAGGAGATTTTCTCCCCAATTCTATTCTCTCTCCCCCTCTCTTCGTAACATTATTGATTAAAGAGTGGTTATTGATGTCGTTGTTATTGGGTTAAGATAAGGCCTGTTAGAGATGAATTGCTTTTTATTGATTAAAGAGTGGTTATTGATGTCGTTGTTACTGGGTTGATTGGATCTTGTGTGATAATCAAAGCTATAACATGACGTTGGACTTTCAAAAGTTCTTTTACACTCTGTAGCTGCATGCAAGTGTTTGTGTAAATTATCAATCTTGATGTTTGGAAATCAATTATGACCATGTGTTATTGTGATTGACGGTTCTAAAATAATTGTTAGGATGCATTTAGTAGTTGGAGACGAAATGGATGGTACTTAAAGCAGCATTATTGCTAATCTTCTTGACTCACCTTTTTCATCCAAATTGTCCAAGTGGTTGGTACATCATTTGTAAGTGCGTCGGAACAAGATAAACCAATGATAGAAACTTGCCACAATAACGAGAAATGCTATGATTTTTAATAACCCCATGGGTTGGAAGGCGGGCATAAGATGAGAGTGAGAAATTATCCCTGCCTTCAAAATATTATCATCACTCTCAAAATATATAGTTACTATCCTCAAAACATTTTGCAATGCCCTCAAAATATTTTCGCCGCTCTAGAAATATTTTGTTGTCACATTTGAAATATTGTCATCTTCCTCGAAATATTGTTCTCGCACTCGAAATCTTTTGTGTGCCGACAGGCACGGACATTACTAGTAAGAAATAGAAGGTAAAGTTATGCTTCAAAAAAAGGTTATTCAAACATCAGACATGACAGACGAACAGGCTCAGCATAAATTTTAGGCAGAAATTAGAAAAATACACCATTACAAGAGAGAGAGAGAGAAAGAGAGAGAGAGAGAGAGAGAGAGAGAGAGAGAGAGAGAGAGAGAGAGAGAGAGAGAGTAGGGGTGTGCAGGATCCAAACCAAACCGATCAAACCGACCAACCAAAACCAAACCGATCAATTTTGATCGGTTTCAACACACTCAATGGATCGGATCGGATTGGGTTTTTGAAAAACCGACATTGATTGGATCGGTTGACGGATTTGTAAATTCAAAACCGACCTAAACCAAACCGAACCAACATATGTATATACATAATATTTTATTAAATATACCATATGTCCTCATATACCCTTACTACTAACAGCCATTGCAATATTGTAGGATGACTCAAAATCAGTTAAAAATCATATTTAGGCCTAATGATTTTTTAACAATTATTATTTTTTATGTTTAAACTAGATCCTAATAGAAGGAGGGGAGAGCCCAATAAGAACTTGGTCCAAAACCTAAACAGACCATCCAATCAATCCAAACCGACTTTAATTGGATTGGATTCCAATCTCAGTTCGGTTTGGATCGGGTTGAAAATCCTCAAAACCGATCAAGATTGGATCGGTTTGGGTATTGCCTAAATAGGTCGGTTTCGAGTCGATGCACACCCCTAAGAGAGAGAGAGAGAGAGAGAGAGAGAGAGAGAGAGAGAGAGAGAGAGAGAGAGAGAGAGAGAGAAGCCGATTGAGGTGAGAGGATGCAGTGGGATGGATTCGGGGTACGTAAAGGGCACTTGCTATCATGAAGTCGGGTTTTGATTTCATTGTTTTGCCACTGCAGTGCATCCCACCACGCTCTGCAGCACTCGATCTTCTTCGGTGCTCCTATTTCGGGTGGAAGTTCAACCAATTTCTGACAATCATTTAGATACATTCCACAAAGATGGACAAGTGTTCTAGCTCTCATAATTACCTTGCAGTAGCAGTGTCGAGAGAATGGGGCACACTGCCAGCTCGAGCAACCCCTTTAGCTCATTGTGCATCAAAGAAACCGCATTGATTTCTTCCCATTGCTCGCCTCATGGAGGGGTTTGTATCCCCTTGAAGGCTTTCACCAAAAACTTATATTTATTATTATTGCCTCCCCCGGTCGCCTCTATGGATGTAATTCTCATAGCAAGATCACGAATCACGTCATGCATCTTCACACGCTCCCGTCCCCAAAAATCTTCTTGGCATCTCTCCAGCAAAAAAGCATCTACAAGGTCTATCTGTACAGCGTCGCCTGCATCAACATCCTCTGCTAAGCAGGTAGGGGTCCAGGCCGAACCCACCCTCATCCTCTGAGAGAGGGATTTCTCAAAAAAAAAAAAACCTTTGCTAAGCTCTCCATAGTACCTTCGTCATCTTCTAAAAGCCCTGTAACCCTCCAATATTCTATCAATTCGGCTACAAGTAATTCCGCATCTTCAAGGTACAATGCACCATGCAAGAAGCACCTTTGTCTGTCACCCTTTAATTCATCTTAACTGAACATCAAACGCTTAAATAACGCTTCCTCCGTATCTTTTATCTGGGATTTTTTTTTTTTTTTTGAGAACCCCTTTGAGAAAAGGAGGCAGAGTTAGACATCCCCCGACCAGTTATATTAATAAATCAAGAGACTAACTTGTTACAAAAGGTAGTAGTCTCCACACTAAACTTCTCTGTCCATGGAACATTCCAAAGCTTGAAGATTGAGATCACCGATCTACACAACTCATTTGCCCCTGCAATTTTGACATTGTAAACGCGGTTGTTCCTCTCCAGCCAGAAAATCCAAATAATCCACATTGCAAGAATATCCCAAGGCGATCTCCTTGGGAATTCATCTTCTGCGCCATGTACTCCACATAGCTTTTAGACTTCTCGGATGAGAAGTGTATCACATTTCACCTCGAAATGTTCCCACACCCGTCTTGCAAAAGAACAGTCAAGCAACAAATGAGAAGCACTCTCCTTTTCGGTATTACATAAGGTACAAAGTGACTCGTCACTTGTTGGTGCTTCCGCCTAATTATCACATTTTGCTAATGACTGCATGTTGGTTTACCGATGATTGAGACATCCCTCATAGAGCGCAAAATTTGATAAATAGTTTCAAATGACAAAAAACAAATTGTTAATTAGTTCAAGTTAGAGGTTAGAAAAAACAAGCCCAATGCCTTTCTGCCAAGTTTTTATTTTTTTACCGAAACTTGACGTGGCACTTGATCCCAGCCATCCCTAGGCCTACTGGTCAGGCTGAGTCCGATGACTTATCGGGGATGGGGGTGATCATACCACATCAGATTGGCAGAAAGATTTTTTTAAAAAATAAATAAATATTAGGAATAGAAGGTAAAGACATTCTCCAAAAAAGATAATTCAAACATCAGACATGAGAGACCAACTCACTCAGCATAAATTTTAGGCAGAAAATAGAAAAATACACAATTAAGAGAGAGATAGAAAAATACACCATTAAGAGAGAGAGAGAGAGAGAGAGAGAGAGAGAGGCAGTCAGAATGGGAGAAGCTGGTCGGGGTGAGAGGATGCGGTCGGAATGGGAGAAGCTGGTCGGGGTGAGAGGATGTGGTCGGAATGGGAGAAATTAGAGTCGGGGTGAGAGGATGCGGTCGGAATGGGAGAAGCTGGTCGGGGAGAGAGAAAGCTGGTCTTAATTTGTTAACTGAATGATGCCAAAGGCTGAAGTTGGGTTTTGATTTCATCATCTTCCCACTGCAATGCATCCCACCAGTCTCTGCCGCACTTGATCTGCTTCAGTGTGGACGTGTTGTTGTGAATGCCAAAAGGGAGCCTCCTCAGATTCGGACAGTGCTCAATCTCGATTCTCTCTATGGAGGGCCATGCCAATGCTTGCTTGCAAATAATCTCCAAATTCGGTAGGCTTTCTAATTCCAAGGTCTTGAGTTTGGGAAGAGCATTATTTATGTATTCGTCAACGGCACCCCCTTCCCCTTCTATTATCTCATTCATTTCATTGCAAGAGAAAACAACCAACCTTTCAAGGTTGGGGAGCAGCTGGATGATGCTCCGACTCCGAGGGAGTATCTTCTGCAATCTATCACAGTTAGTCAGCTCCAGCACTCGAAGGCTAACCATCTTAACTAATTGGTCTCCCCAAATATCCCTTAAATTGTTCATACCCAACATGTGCAATTGCTCGAGGTTAGGGAATGAACAATTCCTGTCGATTAATAGACTCTCGATTCCCGGACATATTTCGACATTTAAGTATTTAAGATGGGTCATGTTTTCTACACCAAATTCCCCCAACAGGTCTTTGATGCTACTGTGGTCCCTTAGAAAAAAACTCTCTGCACGGCACAGAACCTGCTTGATCGCCTGAGGAGGGGCACCATCACCACCCACAAACTCCAAGAATCGGCTCACTGGTAAAATGGGTAAAAAAGAATATTGAGGACTAACTAGAAACTTGAAAGATGACAGTTTTCCATTCTGCCATGCTGCACTGTGTTCGATAAAACGTTGGAGGTATCCCACTCTTGTAAACCAGAATTCAAGATGAGTCAGTTCTGTCAAATTGCAAACCTCCTCCATGACGTAGTCTTCCTGCAGATTCCTATCCCAATCCAGCTCACTATCCGAACTCACCTTTATTCTCAAGTCCTCCAACAGAGAGAGTCTCGGTACTATTCCCTGCGGAATCATCATCATCATCTCCCCATAACCACTAACTCTGGACAACACCACATGCAAGCACTTTAGACGAGTCAATTCCCCCACCATAATCGGCAGAAATGGAATCCCTCCAATCTGAAGCACCTCAAGTGCCTTCACTGCTCCTATTTCGGGTGGGAGTTCAACCAAAAACTCACAATCATTTAGGTACATTCCACGAAGATGGACCAAGTTGCAGATGGACGGTGGTAAGGACCTGATACCGGTGTCGCTTAGGTCCAAAACTTGGAGCGCAGGCATGTCCTTGAAAAACGACTCCGGGATGTGTTCTAGTTCAAGATTACCTTGCAGTAGCAGTGTGGAGAGAAGGGGGCAGACCGTCCGCTCGGGCAACCGTTTTAGTCTATTCCGCATCAAAGAAACAGCGTTGCATTCTTTCCATTGCTCCTCTCCTGGAGGGGTTTGTATCCCCTTGCCGGCTCTCACCAAGAACTTATATTTATTATTATTGCCTCCCCCAGTGGCCTCTATGGATGTAATTCTCAGTGCAAGATCACGAATCACGTCATGCATCTTCACATACTCACTGTTCGGACCCCATCCTTGACACCTCTCCATCAAAGAAGCATCTACAAGGTCTTTCAGTATAGCGTGGCCTGCATCAACAGCCTCTGCTAAGCTCTTCACAGCATTGCCATCTAAAAACCCTGCAGCCCTCCAATATTCTATCAGCTCTTCTACATCTATCTCGTCATCTTCAGGGTACAATGCACCATACAAGAAGCACCTTTGTCTGTCAACCTTCAATCTGTCGTAACTGAACCTCAACCGACTAAATACCTCTTCCTCCATATCTTCTATCTGGAATGTCACTGCTGACCTCAACTCTCTTAATGCATTCCTCCAGACACGAGCATCATCCTCCTCTCGCAGAGCCCCTCCTACTACAATTATTGCGAGCGGCAGACCTTTGCATTCCTGGACAACACCTGTAGCCAATGGATGGATTTCGGGTGAATCGACAACACTACCCACTTTCTCACGGAACAATTCCCATGCTTCTTCCTCGGACAATACCTCCACACTGATCTGCTTATCAGTTTCCATCTTGTGGCATATTTGTCGATCTCTAGTAGTCAATAGTATTTTGCATCCATTCTCTTCATTAGGAATTGGAATTCCTACTTGTACAAGATTCAATTTCTCCCAAACATCATCCAGAAGCAACAGATACTTGCTGTTTTTCAATCTATCATACAACCTCCTGGAAACTCCATCATCAGACATGCCATCTGATAGACTCAGTGACAATCTTTGTGCAACCACATTCTGCACCATCCTTAAGCTCCAATCTCTTGAAACGGTTACCCATATCACAATATCAAACATCTTAGCTATTTCTGTCTGGTTGTTTATATTCTGCATCAGCGTCGTCTTACCAACACCGCCCATGCCCCAAATGCCAATCTTTTTTATGCCTGCATCTTTTATGAATCCCACAACCTTCCCCAAGGTATCTGTTGATGTTTTCGCTTTTATTATCGGCACAGCTATCTCCTCAACTGTACGTGGAGGCGCATCGATCATGACTGGACCATCAAACTTATTAAGTTCGGAGATTCTACCGATCAAATCCACTATGTTTTCACCTAGCTTCATGCACGAGCAAATATCAGGGCAAAATCCTCTGCAACACTTCTTCTCCTGATTGAAATCTTCTTTAATTGCATTTGTTCGGTTCTCAATCTGCTCAACTTCCTTAACCCAAGCGTCAAATTGGCTGCTACGAACCTTTCCTGGACTGCATCTATCTACTTCTGTTTGCTTGTCACGTCTCATAGCGCACAGCATTTCGGCCTCTGTATTGAGCTTCTTGAAATTCTTTTTCAGGTTTTTGACATAGCCAATTCGACGAAGAAGGGGAGCCCCAAAGCACTTGACTATCTCCAACACTAAACCAAGAACGGTTTCCATGTCCACTACACAAATAAAAAGTTACAAATGGCAATGAACAATATCTCTTATGAATCTCAAATCAAAAACCCTGAGGACGCACACACACACACACAAAAATATTCTTTGATACTAAAAATCTGAAAAAATTTCTGGAACATGAATGTCACTCTGAAATAAAGAATTCTAATGCACTTGAAATGTAAATTAAGACCAGAGGGGGTGCCATTTAATTACGCCAATTAGGTCAAAAAAAACATGAAATGCATAAGGCTCTGAGGCATTTCGAATAAAAAAGACAAGGTTGGTAAATTTATAAAAAAAAACCCAGAAAACAGAAAAAAAAAATAGACTGAAAGAAACTAATTCCATGAATAAGAAACTAAATGAAATCGACATAATAGAAAATGAAGATCTTACATCCTGACGTGTGATCGAATCACCAACTAACCCCGGAAGCGTCTCTCTCTCTCTCTCTCTCTCTCTCTTCGTTCCTTTGAGAATACCCTGCAATCCACCTAACCAATATGAGAGCATGAAAGAGAAGAAAGAGAGAAGTGAACAGTGGCCGACAATGCTTGACGTTGACAAGAGCAGGGCCATGGACCCCTTCTGCTTGGACTGATGCAATAATGAGTCGGGTCCAGAGGCTCAGGGAGGGCGACCTGCATTTAGTCGGGTCCACAAAACTTAGAATTGAAGCAACCCATTTGGTCGAAATATCCAAACCAATCCAATCCATTTAGATCGAGTTGGTTCGGTTATCGGTTTAACCAACCCAAATTGCACCCCTAACTATAAGGAGTGTTAAAATGGAAAAAAAAAAAAAATACAAGTTGTGTAGAATCCCATTCAAAACAACCTTTTTGTGATTCTCTAAACAAAAAACAGCCGTTTCGCCTTTTGGATTCAAAAAAGAAAAAATTAGGAGAGAACAACGGTATTAGCATTCAAAAGAGGAAAAATTAGGTATAGATCCACAAAAATATTTTTGTTTGATTAAGAGAAGAAGTTTATTTGTTTGTTTACAATTTGTCTACATGATACAATTAGTTTTAAAGGCTATCCTCTCTCACGCTTTTTTTCATGTAAGAAAACAATTTCTAACAGTTTAAGATGATGTGTCTTTTCTAAATATCAAAAACACCTATGAGATCCTCCCACGTTAATTGACAGTAGATGGTATAGTGCCACGTGTTGCTACAATACCACGAGTTGCTTATAGTGATTTTACTGTAGTAACTACAGTGATTTCATCGTGGTTACTACAGAGATTTCACCATGGTTTCTACAGTGATATCACTATAGCATTGAGTACCATTTTATATATTTAAGTACCGCTTAAAATCATTGTAGCAATTACAATGAAATCTCCAAGCAACGAACAGTGAATTCGACGAAAAAGGGGAGCCCCCAAGCACTTGACTATCTCCAAGACTAGACCGACAACGGTTTCCATGCCCACTACACAAATAAAAGTTACAAATGGCAATGAACAATAAATCTTATGAATCTCAAATCAAACCCTAAGAACAGGAAAAAAAAAAAGAGAATTCTAATGCACTTCAACAGTGAGCTATAAGCTACGGAAGGAGAAAATGATCTACGATCATTTTGACCACCCTAGAAGTTTTGGAATTTTGTGAAAATTGGTAGGTGTGTTACCTATGGCAACATGATCATCCTCACCAATTTTCAAAGAATTCAAAAACTTTTAGGGTTATCAAATGATAGAAGCAAAATTAACGGTTACTACGGACGGTGGATAAAGCTTCTACCATTTGATGATCTTAGAAGTTTTGAAATTCTTTGAAAATTGGACCAATTTTCACGAAATTCCAAAAATTCTAGGGTGGTCAAAATGATCGTAGCTCATTTTCTCCTTCCGTAGCTCATAGCTCACTGTAACATTCCTCTCTCTCTGTCTCTCTCTCCCTCTCTCTTTCTCTCTCTCTCTCTCTCTCTCTCTCTCTCTCTCTCTCTCTCTCTCTCTCTATATATATATATATATATATATATATATATATATATATATATATATATATATATATATATATATATATATGGGAATGTTAGGATGCGGCGTGCGGTGTCGCACCGCAGCCATCTGATGCACCGTTGCGTGCATCGCACGCACGCAGCGGGTCCATCAGACGACTGCAGTGTGACACTGCACGCACCACACGTCGCATTTTATCATTCCCCTCTCTCTCTCTCTGTATATATATATATATATATATATATATATATATATATATATATATATATATATATATATATATATATATATATATATATATATATATATATATATATATATATATATATATATATATATATATATATATATATATATATATATATATATATATATATATATATATATATATATATATATAGAATACGGGGTATGAGTTGACAGCCTATTTCTCCATATGGGCTGTCAGCTCATAGCCCTCCGATCAAGATCATGGGCCATTGATTTTAAAAAATAAAATAAATCCAAACGTTGTAACCCACCCACCCTTCCCCCCCCCTATCTCTCTCTCTCTCTCTCTGTGTGCAGCCCCCCTCCCTACCACGTCCCCCTCCAGCCCCCTCACCGACCCGGCAGGCCTCCGGCGACCACCGAACCCTCCGGCGACCCCCGTCCCCACCCGGCAGCACCCCGGCGGACCCCGGCGGACACTCCGGCGACCCCCGTCCCCACCCGGCAGCACCCCGGCGGACCCAGCCGTCGCTCGCAGTGCCTCCGACGACCGGCGCGACCCCGTACCCCCTCCGGCGACCCTTGTCTCTCTCCCTCTCCCTCTCTCACGAGCGGCAGCAGCACCAGCCCGGCACCGGCGTTGGCCGGGGCGCGGGGCGCAGGCGCAAGAGGCGCGTTGGCCGGGGCGCGGGGCACGGGCGCAGTGGCGGTGGTCGGCAGCCATGGGGTGCAGCGCCAGAGGAGGGACAGCGAGCGAGGGGGGGTGGTCGGAGGCACCGACGAGCGAGCGAGGGGGGGTGGTCGGAGGCACCGACGGAGCCGAAGGGGGCGGGTTTGAGGGCCGCCGGAGCCGGAGGGGGCGGGTTTGAGGGCCGCCGACGCCGGAGGAGGGACGGCGAGCGACGGGAGCAGGGGTCGGGAGGTCGGGGGAGGGGGAGAGGTTGACGGCGATGGTGGGTTGAGGGTTGAGACAGTGAGAGAGGGCCGTGGATGACAGTGAGAGAGGGAGGATTGAGGTTTTTTTTGGTTTTCAATCGGACGGACACGATCGATTGAATCGAATGGTTGTAAGCTGACAGCCCAAAATGAAAATGGGATGTCAGCTCATACCCCGTATTCTCCCTCTCACTCTCTTTCTCTCTCTCTCTCTTTATATATATATATATATATATATATATATATATATATATATATATATATATATATATATATATATATATATATATATATATATATATATATATATATATATATATATATATGAGAAAGGGTAGCCTACTCCATGGAGTAGGAAACTTACCTACTCCATAGGTTAAATGGATGCCGTGTTGCACTTTTTGATGGAAGTTAAGACTTGGTCAAGTTAGGTTCACCCCTCCCAACAATTATCAAGAAATTTTTTTTGAGAAAAACATATGCCAAGTGGCATTTTTAGCATCCACAAAAAATACGTTTTTACGATACACAGTTTACCGTTAAATTTGTTTCAACTTGATCGAGTTGATTTAAGTTTTTTTCTTCGGATTTTTTTTCATAATCCTAATCTATCCATATTAGATTGACCATACATGAATAAAAAATTTGATTAAAAAGTGCCATGTGGCGTCTATATAACCCATGGAGTAGGTAAGTTTCCTACTCCATGGAGTAGGCTACCCTTTCCCTATATATATATATATATATATATATATATATATATATATATATATATATATATATATATATATATATATATATATATATATATATATATATATATATATATATATATATATATATATATATATATATATATATATATATAGGGTTATGCTATGGTGCGGTGGATTATCATGCGGCTAACGTGCGGCCACCTCAATGGTGGCCACGCGTACTTTTTTTTTTTAATTTTTTTTTTTTCGAAAGTGATCATCTACCCCTTGATGAGCCACATGTCAAAAATCAACTCATTTGAAGACCTATAGGTGCTTCAAATGTGCTTGGCATTTCTGACCGTTCAAATGAACGGTCTGAAAAGCCGAGCACATTTGAAGCACCTATAGGTCTTAGAATGAGTTGATTTTTGACATGTGGCTCATCAAGGGGTCCATGATCATCCTCGAAAAAAAAAAATTAAAAAAAAAATTCTGCACGTGCGGCCATTCACTTGGCCGCACGTTAGCCTCACGTTAATCCGTCGCACCCTAGAATTTTCCTATATATATATATATATATATATATATATATATATATATATATATATATATATATATATATATATATATATATATATATATATATATATATATGGGTCGGGATCGGCTGACCCAGCAGTGACACTGGATGGTAGCCGTTGGATCGAGGTTGATCGGGTGGCTGAAATGAAATCGGGTTCAAAGCAGCAGATCGGGTCAAATAAAACACAGCAGATCCCGTCTCTCTCTCTCTCTTTCCCTTCTCTCTCTCTCTCTCTCTCTCTCTCTCTCTCTCTCTCTCTCTCTCTCTCTCGTGCGAGCTCCCCCTCTACGGCGCAGTCCTCCCGAGATCCGGCTCCGGCTCCGGCGTCCTCCCCAAACCCGAGATCCGACTCCGGCGTCCTCCCCAAACCCGACGGCGTCCTCCCCAAACCCGGCGTCCTCCCCAAACCGATCCCGGCTCCGGCGTCCTCCCCCTCTACGGTGCTGGTTCTCCGGCGCCCCCTATGGCGCATCGTCGCTCTTCTTTCTCAGTCTCTGTCTCTCCGAGCGAGCCCTCGTCCTCCTCATCATCGACAGCAGCATCAGCAACCTCGACAGCAGTGACCCGATTGGCCGACGCCAACCCATCTACGTCGCAGCCCTCCGCGACCCAGTTGGAGCAGCCGACTGTGCTCTCAAAGCCGATTGAACATGATATGACAATCGATGAGTGTCGTACCCCGATCGGCACTATGGCGCACTCGCCTGTGACCCGATTGGCCGACGCCGACCCATCTATGTCGCAGCACTCCGTGACCCAGTTGGAGCAGCCGGCTGTGCTCTCAAAGCCGACTGAACATGGTACGACAATCTCTCTCTCTCTATCTCTCCCCTCGCAATCTGTCGGATCCCTTTTTATAGTTTTTTTTATCTTGCAAATTTTGATTATCTTGCAAATCTTGATGTTTGCTTACCCAATTTTCCATCTGATCTATTGAGGTACAGTACTCAACATGAGTTTTTTAATTTTTTGGGGAAATTGTTGACAGTGCTGAAGGTAGCAAATGTAAATTGATTGCTATGCATTGTAAACTAATTGCTGAAGGTAGCAAATGTAAATGTAAATTGATTGCTGAAGGTTGATCACTTTCAGAAGAGGCAAATGTAAATTGATTGCTGAAGGTAGCAAATGTAAATGTAAATTGATTGCTATGCATTGTAAATTGTTGACAGTGCTGAAGGTAGCTATGCAATGTAAATGTAAATTGATTGCTATGCATTTTAATTTTTTGGGGAAATTGTTGACAGTGCTGAAGGTAGCAATTGTAAATTGATTGCTATGCATTGTAAATTGTTATGCATTGTAAATTCTTATGCAAATATAAATTGATTGCTATGCATTGGAAATTTATGCATTGTAAATTGTTATGCAAATGTAAATTGATTGCTATGCATTGTAAATTGTTATGCATTGTAAATTGTTAGGCATTGTAAATTGTTTGTCCATTTTTTGGAAATTGTCATGCATTGTAAATTGATTATTTTATTCATTATAAGCACTTATATGAGGGTTACAAAATTGCACATCAATTTCACCTTTCATTTGGAAGAGGGTTACAGCATTTGGTTAAGCGTCTGTAATAGCTTTTATAGCATTGTAAATTGAGGAAGCACTTTAGATGATCGTTTTTTTTAGGGTTCTTTTATTCATTGTAAGCACTTATATGATGGTTACACAAATGCCTAAAGAGGTATGATTGTCTTTCAGGTATGGAAAGAGTTCAGAGTGATGATAGTTGCATACCAATGGTCGGGATGCAATTCACAACACATGAGGAAGCAAGACATTATTATGAAGAATACGGTAGAAAAAAAGGATTTGCTATTCGAGTTCGATCCTCGGTGAAAACTAGGCGAACTTCAGATGGAATCACAGGTTATAGATTTGTATGCTCCAGGGAAGGGTTATACAAACCGAAAGCTACCGGAGAGCCACTAATTAGATGTAGAAGTACATCGACAACAAGAGGGGGGTGCGATGCTCGTATGTGGGTTATAAAAGACTTAAAAAGCAACAATTGGAAAGTGACAGTGTTTTCAGACGAACACAATCACAATCTTGTATCTCCACAGAAGAGAGTTCATTTGAAATGTAACAGAACAATGCCTGATGCCGCAAAATCATTGATCGATATTTTTAGCAAAGAAAACCATCAAATAAATAAGGTTGCATCAGTTCTTTCAGGTGATGTAGTGGGGTTTAATGATAGAGATTGCTGGAATTACTTAAGATCGGTGAGACACAGAAATCTTGGTATGGGAGACGCTCAATCGGTTTTAGATTACTTTCAGAAGAGGCAAGTAGAGAACCCACAATTCTTTTATGCAATACAGTGTGACCAAGGCGGAAGAGCAGCTAATTTTTTTTGGGTTGACGCAGCCTCACGCATGTCATACAAGAACTTTGGCGATGTTGTCACTTTCGATACGACATATCGGACAAACAAGTATGACATGCCGTTTGCACCATTTACAGGTGTAAACCACCACTTCCAAACAATACAGTTTGGATGTGCGCTCCTACAGGACGAAACAGAGATCACCTTCGTATGGTTATTTCAGACATGGCTACAGGCTATGGGCGGATCTCCTCCGATTTCTATTATTACGGATCAAGACTTGGCAATGAAAGCTGCTATATCAAAAGTCCTTCCCATGACAAGACATCGTTTATGCATTTGGCATATTAAAAAAAAATTTGGAGAGAAGTTAGCACACATTTACTCCAAAGGATCAAAGTTCAAAACATTACTCAAGCAGTGCATTTGGGGAACATACAATATTGAACTGTTTGAAGAGCAATGGCACTCCTTGATGTCAGAATATGAGTTAGCAAACAATGATTGGTTGAAACATCTTTATGAGATTCGTGAGTCATGGATACCAGTCTACAATCGCACTACTTTCTTTGCTGGTATGAATACAACGGGACGCAGTGAAGGTGCTAATGCCTTTTTTGATGGATTTGTATCGTGGAATTCTTCGCTTTCCGAGTTTGTGGTGAAATACGAAGAAGCACTGAAGAAGATAACAAGGAAGGAAAGATCAGAGGATTATGAGTCAGAGCACAAATATCGAATATTCGATCAAAATCACTTAATTTTGAGATATGCATCTCAAGTATATACTCGGAACATTTTTGACAAATTCAAGAAGGAAGTCGATAAGCTTGTATGTTACAAAGTTGTTGAAGGCAATAGGGAGGGTGAGTTTCACACTTACATAGTGACATCGAAGGTTCCTCCTTCCGAGACTTTTAAGGTGAAACTAGATTTAGTAACTTATGAAGGAATATGTGAATGTCATCATTTTGAGTTCATTGGTATACTTTGCAGACATATGTTAGTTGTGTTTAGTCGCCTTGACATTGATGTCATTCCATCCCATTTTATTCGTAGTAGATGGACTAAAGGTGCAAACAGGTTCAAGGTAGACAATATGAACCAATTAGATGAAGGACAGGTGCAATCAAAAGCAATGAGAATGAGTCATATATGCCAAGAAGCTACTAAATTGGCTTGTGTGGCACATCATTCGGAAGAGGGTTACAAAATTGCCATAGAAGCTATTACAGATGCTCTAAAAAGAATTTCAGTGATTGAGCTTGAATACGATAACAGGGAGCCAACTATCTCTACTTTGGATAGTATTGTGGTTCAAACCAACAATCCATCATTTCACCTTCAGAATCCTAATATATCACAAACGAAAGGAAGGAAAAGGACCGAAGACAATGGGAAAAGAATCAAGAGTTCCATCGAGTTATCACAACATAAAAAGAAAAGAAAATGTGCATTATGCGGGAGGCTAGCTACTCATGACAAGCGTAATTGTCCAGAAAATCCCAAAAACAAAAAGGAGCAAGGTATGTAGTCATCGTTGTCTTGTGTATTTTCATATCTTATATGTTTGTTGACAATATATTTGTCTACTTTTAATAGATATGAATGTTGGTGATGAGGACGCCGAAGCAACCCAAGACCTGGATTGACCAAGACTTGTTTTTTGAGGTACACTTTATTGTTTTTTTTTTCAAAACCTTAATACGAAAGGCTTCCATCTCTGTGCTAACATCGGGCGTCAAACCAAAAAGGCTTCCTACTTTGATGATTGGCATCTTGTAGATTCTACTATCATATATGATTTTAAAATGTGATAGGCATATATGATTTTTTGAAGGATATAGTTTGGAGAGTTCAACCAGTCATATACTTCGATACAAAAATCAGAAAGGATGCACTATTAATGTACTTGTATAGTTTTTTTTTTCATAATAGTTGCACTTGCACTCAGTCTGTCGATTGCATTTGTATTTCTTGTTTGTTCTAAGAAGTCTATTTTCATATGTGATCATGTGCCTTGAAGATTCAAAGTATCACAGTGAGCTACATTGAAGATAAAAAATCTGGACTAATATCCATCCATCAGTTATATAGTCTCATACTCTTTTGAGATGGATTGGACTTCAATGAGGCAACCTTGTTTTGAAAAATTAGGATTCGTACATCATTTTGGCTTTTTTGTATGTTAGGATTCGTACATTATTTTTGGGGGGGGTGGGGGTGGGGGGGGCTGTGTGGTCTGCTGGGTTGTCTGGTTCTATGGTTTCACTGTTACATTTGCCCCTGCCCCATGGAACAATCACTGCATAATTTTTTGTAATTCAATAATATAGGTTTTTTAACTTCAAAATTTCAAGCATGCTTACTATAATTTGTATAGCTTGCTTGCATTTGCTAGCTGATCATTTTACACCTCAAATGAACTCTTAGAGAAGGTCTCTGTATCTAAGCTCAGCTTTGCGTCTCGGAGTGTTGTTATGCAGCTGGCATGATAAGGCGATGACAACCGTCTTAATATTTTTAACGAAAAACTGCTTATCATATTTGGATCGATAATGCGATTTTGGCATTTCATTGTATTAACGACTCCAAACTTCATTTTTCCAGTGGAACCAGTACATGAGTAAACAAGTGCGAGAGGCTTACTACTACAACTGGCCTGTTTACTTCCCGTAGCTGCAATGGCGCTCTCCCTGTGCGTCGGCTACAGCGACTACATAACTATGGCTCAGATTTTATTTTTGTAGCTTTTGTCAGACTTTGAACTTTGTCTAATGAGTTGCGAGTCTTGGTGTTATTGTCCTTCAGAAGTGCCTTCTTGTTATTTGTCTATCCTTGCTGTGACATTTGAACCAACATTTCAAAGATGCTTTTTTTCGATGATTCAAAGATCCCTTTGTTTGTTGAAAGGTGTGATTTCCTGAACTCTGGAAACATATACTTTGCTTGGTCGAATGAGCCTATTGTCATGAATCTCCACTTAATTGACTATAACTGGAATCATGAGATCGATCGAATCGGTAGGGCCTATTTGGATTTTATTTCGCACTGACCAGATTCTTGGATACTAGGATTCCTACATAATGCAAAAGTTGGAAGCACCTGGATGTTATTTTTCTGTTGTTTTTCCAATGTACTATGCCAAGACAAAAATTGTTTATTTTTTTCTTCTCAGAATCAAAACTGATCTTGTTGTCCCATTGAACTCATGCATGTGTTTAATATGCCCCTATAAAGATCAGAACTAGTTATTGCAAGCCGGGCTTGGACACCAATCAAGCTCAAAGATCGTTGATTTGTTGCTGAGCACCACAATAAGAAATGCAATAATAGATGAGGGGACTGACCTTCCAACCTTGTTTGCCGCTCACTCTCATACCTCACTCCAGCAGAGGGAGTGCGGTTTAACACTCCATTCCACATAGTTTATGTTTGCCACGGAAACACATGTTCTCTATTGGAAGTGCTATGAGACCGACCAATAAATTAACCCACAAATGCATGCGTGTATTATGAGACCAACATTTTCTGGTTGCAATTTGATTTGACGAGGGTTAAGGGGAGAAGGCAGAGAGAATAGAAGGGATGATGGTGGGAGGTGGAGACCTCCAGCAGCGGACGGGAATGGGAAAATAATCATAATAGATTATGTGCGGCCTCAAGCTTGGACTTCAAGTACTTCAATCTTCTCGAGCTGCTGCACCACATGCTCAGATCAGAATCATCTCGAGGGGGGCAGCTTTGCAATTAGTAGCAAGGAATGCAACATCAAACCCAACAACCATTTTAAAAGGGATATTCATCATTCCATGTTAGATCCTGTAGCAATGACCCAAGGAGCAGACAATAGCTTCTTAACAATAGAACAATCAGTCTCAACCATTGAGCTCGTTAATAAAATTTGGCCAACTTTCAACAGAAGAAAAGTCCCAAAATCTACACAAATAAGCCTATCGATCATTGCCCTTGCCCACATTTACACAAGCAGCTCTAAAGGAGATCCTGGCATTTCAGCAATAAGGGAGGGCATTTTCTATAATATTTGATAACTGATTCAAAGCAAAAAAAATAAAAACAACTTTTTATTTTTCAATTGAAATGTTATTTACTTTGGGTTCGAACATTTTGGGAGCCATCTTTTATAAATAAGAAATTTCTGCAATTGTGTACCACAGATTTCGAGAGCAACAAGATTTGTTAAGCAATTAGTGAGCCTCCAACATGTTGTTTAGAGACTTATCTTCAGCCGACCTTAGAGATCAAAGCTAAGACGATTCTTCACGGGTTCAAAGCTGTTCGAAGGATCAGTTTAGACAAGAAACCAATATAGCAGCACCGGATCATTCAACATCAACAAACCAATACAGATATCATCCAACATCAACAAACGAATACAGCTTGTACCAAAAAACCAGTGAAAAGGAAGAGGAACCTCCCAACAAATAATCGATCAGTTTAGACAGAAGAAAGATTAACAAGAAATTCCATCAACAAGAAATTTCACTAATCCCATCGCAGGATCTTTTTAGCTAAACTCCTTAATACTTGAAGAAAGATTAACAAGAAATTGTGATAACTCAACTTAACCTAGTCACTCAATTTAAATATCATACACACACCAATGATGATGGTTACAATAAACAACAAACGGGATACAATCTTATTTCTTCTATCTTTTGCTTGATATTTTGAAAGTTCTTTCTGCAGCTCTTCATTCTTCTGCTGCAGATTCGCATTCCTTTGTAACAGCCATACACCAAACTGTCGACCTCGTGCACAAGTCGGTGGATCAACCCAATTAAAAAATCCACAGGAACGAGAAATCTGTAATCAATATGTAATCGTAAAAACAAATCATCATAAATAATTAATTTTAAAAAAAAGAGTTTACAATCATAATAAGATTATACTAAGTGATAAATATACTTACATTATAATTTGCACATCCGTAGAAACGTCTTCCAGGGTTAATATCGGTGAACGAAGTTTTCAATGGAGCTTTTATACCACAAAAGCAACATGGTCGCATACCCAAGTTACCATGAGAAGCATAGTTGTGGCTTGACTCACTTGACTCGGTGAACGAATTCCTCATATTTTGTTTTTGCATTTCATCAGCCTTGGTAACTACTGCAATATTTAGAAGGTTTGCTTATAGGAATCATGATGCAACCCTTTTATACAACTTAATCATACAGTCTGCAGAAAATTACCACCTTAGTCTAAGAGTTTAATAAGCTCACCTTCAAAACAGAATTATATCACGTATGTCAGGTATGTTGTGTCAAATACCTAACAAAAAGTTCAGGAGAACGAATCAAGGTATGTTTATTTTATACAGCAAGTACTTGTGAACGAAACAATGCTTAGCCGATTCATCCTTGTGTCTATCTTTTCTTTAACAGTTGTAAAATTAATAGAAACTCTGCTTACACTGTGGGATAAGATAGTAAAAGGTAAGCTTCCAGTGTCCATGATATCATCAATTAGGGAAAATACACTAATTTTGGTAGGGTTCAAGGGCATGAAAATTACTTTATTGGGCTGGATAAATATAATGAAGCAGGCATAAGTAGAGAAAGAAAAATAGTAATAAGAACTAGAAACAACAAGCATATGGTAAAATGCAAAAGTGATAGAGGTTGTCACAATTTGCGACCACCAATCATCATGTTCACATGAAGGAACTACCACCGAGCATTGAAAGTAATGCACCAAGTGATAGAGGTTGTCACGATTTGTAGTAGAGAGAAAAAAAAGGAATATCTAAGATGATGTATTCAATTCAATATTCAAGTCTACCCTGCAAAAAGCCATGAATCCCCTTTTACAATGAAAATTGTCGTTAGTAGACTTGGCTCTCTCTCTGTGTGGTATGCTCATCATGTTGGTTATCATACACACCTCCATTACATATATACTGTCTTTTGGCTTTAAACCCAATTCAGTAAGGGATTTACTTGCTCCCGTGACCTTTGGTTTCATGGGTATCAGATCCTGTTGGCGACATCTGATTTTCTATTTCAGATCAGAAAACCCTAGTTCGAGGAGAAGAGAAAGAGAGGGGCAGAAAGTTGCCTTCCTTACAGATGATATATTGGACGGTGAGGCGATAGCATACAAAAATTAAAATGGGATGATGGAGAACCTGCACCGTAGAGGGGTGGACTGTGCCGTAGGGGGCGTCGGAGAACCAGCGCGTAGAGGGGGAGGATGCCGGAGCCGGATCGAGGGTTTAGGGATGACGCCGGAGCCGGATCCAGGGTATGGGGAGGACGCCGGAGCCGGATCGAGGGTTTGGGGAGGACGCCGGAGCCGGATCGAGGGTTTGCGGAGGACACCGGAGCCGGATCTCGGGAGGACTGCGCCGTAGAGGGGAAGCTCGCACGAGAGAGAGAGAGAGAGAGAGAGAGAGAGAGAGAGAGAGAGAGAGAGACGGGGCCGGGTTTGGGGAGGACGCCGGAGCCGGATCTCGGGTTTGGGGAGGACGCCGGAGCCGGAGCCGGATCTCGGGAGGACTGCGCCGTAGAGGGGGAGCTCGCACGAGAGAGAGAGAGAGAGAGAGAGAGAGAGAGAGAGAGAGAGAGAGAGAGAAGGGAAAGAGAGAGAGAGAGACGGGATCTGCTGTGTTTTATTTGACCCGATCTGCTGCTTTGAACCCGATTTCATTTCAGCCACCCGATCAACCTCGATCCAACGGCTACCATCCAGTGTCACTGCTGGGTTATTAAACGCTGGGTCAGCCGATCCCGACCCTATATATATATATATATATATATATATATATATATATATATATATATATATATATATATATATATATATATATATATATATATATATATATATATATATATATATATATATATATATATATATATATGTATATATATATATATATATATATATATATATATATATATATATATGTATATATATATATATATGTATATATATATATATATATATATATATATATATATATGGGTCAGGATCGGATGACCCAGCAAATTTTTGACCCAGCAATAACCCAGCACCCTTTGATGAACCTAGAGGTTTTATAATTTGATGAAAATTGGTAGGCATGCTCTCTATGGTATGTTGATCATCCTCACAAAAAATCAGCCCATTCTAAAACCTCTAGGTGCATCAAATGCGCTTTTCAAATCAACGGTTTCTGACTGTCAATTTTAACCGTTGATTTGAAGAGCGCATTTGATGCACCTAGAGGTTTTAGAATGGGCTGATTTTTTGTGAGGATGATCAACATATCATAGAGAGCATGCCTACCAATTTTCATCAAATTCTAAAACCTCTAGGTTCATCAAAAGGTGCTGGGTTATTGCTGGGTCAAAATTTACTGGGTCAGCCGATCCCGACCCTATATATATATATATATATATATATATATATATATATATATATATATATATATATATATATATATATAGGGTTATGCTATGGTGCGGCGGATTATCATGCGGCTAACGTGCGGCCACCTCAATGGTGGCCATGCGTACATTTTTTTTTTAATTTTTTTTTTTCGAAAGTGATCATCTACTCCTTGATGAGCCACATGTCAAAAATCAACTCATTTGAAGACCTATAGGTGCTTCAAATGTGCTTGGCATTTCTGACCGTTCAAATGAATGGTCAGAAAAGCCGAGCACATTTGAAGCACCTATAGGTCTTAGAATGAGTTGATTTTTGACATGTGGCTCATCAAGGGGTACATGATCATCCTCGAAAAAAAAAATTAAAAAAAAAAATCTACATGTGTGGCCATTCACTTGGCCGCACGTTAGCCTCATGTTAATCCGCCGCAGCAGTGCATGAAACGGCTGCGATGCGACACCGCACGCAGCATCCTAACACACCCATATATATATATATATATATATATATATATATATATATATATATATATATATATATATATATATATATATATATATATATATATATATATATATATATATATATATATATATATATATATATATATATATATATATATATATATATATATATATATATATATATATATATAGGGTTGGGATCCGTGGACACGTATTTTTGACATATCGTTTTGACATGTCATTAAGTAAACCTACATGGAGGTTTTAGAATTGGCTGAATTTTTATGAGAATGCTTACCTTATCATAGATGGAATATCCACAAAAAAATCAAGTGCTTCTGAATAATGTCTTCTTTATATACCAAAAATACCCATGAGATCCTCCCATGTTAATTGACAGTAGATGTTATAGTGCCATGGGTTACTACAATGATTAATTCATAGTAGAAGCTATAGTTCCACGGGTTGCTTATAGTGATTTCAATGTAACAGCCTCAGTGATATCACTATATATAGCATTAAGCATCATTCTGTATATTTGAGTACCACTTAAAATCATTGTAGCAGTTACAGTAAAATCAATATAGCAATTATGATAATTATCGTGGTTGCTACAGAGATTTCGTCGTGGTTGCTACAGTGAAATCATTGTAGCACTGAGTATCATTAATATTTGATATATTTGAGTATCGTTTCAAATCACTATAGGGAATTGAGTATCCTTTCATATATCTGAGTATCATTTTAAATTACTGTAGCAATTACCATGAAATCACTGAAGCAGTTACATTGAAATTATCATAGCTGCTATGGTGATTTTATTATAGGAAATTGAGTATTATTTTGTATATCTGAGTACTATTTAAAATTATTGTAGGAAATTGAGTATCATTTCATATATCCGAATATCATTTTAAATCATTGTACCAGCTATAGTGAAATCACTGTAAATCTATATTTAAATCTATATAACAAGGGATGTCGGTTTTCTGCTGACTAGACAAAACAAAACAACTGACTAGGACAAGCTGACTAGACAAAAAAATTGCCTCTTTTTTCCATCTCTCTCCCTCTCTTTCTCTCTCTCTCTCTCTCTCTCTCTCTCTCTCTCTCTCTCTCTCCATATTTTCTTATCTTCTTAATTCTCTCTATTCTCTCTTAAATTATCTATTTCCTATTCCAGTTCCCCAGCACAATCACAACCATCCGGATTCCCTTTAAACTTTGATGGTAGCTCTTTATTTTCAAATTTCATTCATGCACAAACCTCTTTCACCAAGCTTTCCTTAGCAGACCAAGCATGCAATCCTATTTATTTTCTCCCATAATAGTTTTGAAACTCATGCAAGACTACAGCCATGCACGATCATAAATCCCTTATTTATTCTCTCATTTACTCCTCTTAACCTTCTTACCATACAAACCTATGCATGATACGTCTCCCTCTCATGCGATCTCCCCCTCTCCCTCTCTGTCCCATCCAACTTAATCACAACCGAACAGCTCACCCAAGATCCCATTCGTTCTCTCTCTCTCTCTCCTCTCATTTATCTCTATTCTGGGATTTTTTTTTTTTTTTTGAGAACCCCTCTGAGAAAAGGAGGGAGGGTAAGACAGCCCCCGACCAGTTATATTAATAAATCAAGAGACTAACTTGTTACAAAAGGTAGTAGTCTCAACACTAAACTTCTCTGTCCATGGAACATTCCAAAGCTTGAAGATTGAGATCAACGATCTACACAACTCATTTGCCCCTGCAGTTTTGACATTGTAAACGCGGTTGTTCCTCTCTAGCCAGAAAATCCAAATAATCTACATTGCAAGAATATCCCAAGGCGGCCAGCCCTCCTTGGGAATTCATCTTTTGCGCCATGTACTCCACATAGCTTTCAAACTTCTCGGTTGAGAAGTGTATCGCATTTCACCTTGAAGTGTTCCCACACCCGTCTTGCAAAAGAACAGTCGAGCAACAAATGCGAAGCACTCTCCTTTTCGGTATTACAGAAGGTACAAAGTGACTCGTCACTTGTGGGTGCTTCCGCCTAATTATCACATTTTGCTAATGACTGCATGTTGGTTTACCGATGATTGAGACATCCCTCATAGAGCGCAAAATTTGATAAATAGTTTCAAATGACAAAAAACAAATTGTTAATTAGTTCAAGTTAGAGGTTAGAAAAAAACAAGCCCAATGCCTTTCTACCAAGTTTTTATTCTTTTACCGAAACTTGACGTGGCATTTGATCCCATCCATCCCTAGGCCTACTGGTCGGGCTGAGTCCGATGACTTAGCAGGGATGGGTGTGATCCTACCACATCAGATTGGCAGAAAGGTTTTTTAAAAAAATAAATAAATATCAGGAATAGAAGGTAAAGACATTCTCCAAAAAAGATAATTCAAGCATCAGACATGAGAGACCAACTCACTCAGCATAAATTTTAGGCAGAAAATAGAAAAATACACCATTAAGAGAGAGAAATAGAAAAATACACCATTAAGAGAGAGAGAGAGAGAGAGAGAGAGAGAGAGAGAGAGAGAGAGAGAGAGAGAGAGAGAGAGAGGCAGTTGGAATGGGAGAAGCTGGTCGGGGTGAGAGGATGCGGTCGGAATAGGAGATCGAAGTTGGAGTCGGGGTGAGAGGAGGCGGTCGGAATGGGAGAAGCTGGTCGGGGTGAGAGGATGTGGTCGGAATGGGAGAAATTAGAGTCGGGGTGAGAGGATGCGGTCGGAATGGGAGAAGCTGGTCGGGGTGAGAGGAAGCTGGTCTTAATTTGTTAACTGAATGATGCAAAAGGCTGAAGTTGGGTTTTGATTTCATCATCTTCCCACTGCAGTGCATCCCACCAGTCTCTGCCGCACTCGATCTTCTTCAGTGTGGACGTGTTGTTGTGAATGCCAAAAGGGAGTCTCCTCAGATTCGGACAGTGCTTAATGACGATTCTCTCTATGGAGGGCCATGCCAAGGCTTGTTTGCAAATAATCTCCAAATTCGGTAGGCCCCTTAATTCCAAGGTCTTGAGTTTGGGAAGAGCATTATTTATGTATTCGTCAACGGCACCCCCTTCCCCTTCTATTATTTCTTTCATTTCATAACAATCGTGAACATTCAACACTTCAAGGTTGGGGAGCAGCTGGAAGATGTCCTGACTCCGAGGTAGTACCTTCTGCAATCTACCGCAGTTACTCAGCAATAGCTCTCGAAGATTAACCATCCCAACTAATTGGTCCCCCCAAATATCCCTTAAATTCTCCATCCCACTAATGAACAATCGCTCGAGGTTAGGGAATGAACAATTCCTGTCGATTAATAGACTCTCGACTCCCGAACAGTTTTGGACCGTTAAGTATTTAAGATGAGTCATGTTTTCCACGCCAAATTCCCCCAACAGGTCTTTGATGCTTCTGTGCTGCTCTAGCGAAAAACTCTCTGCACGGCATAGAACATGCTTGATCGCCTGAGGAGGGGCACCATCACCACCCACAAAGCGCAAGAATTGGCCCCTTGATGCACCGCCATAAAAAGATCTACAAGGAAGACCTACTTCAAACCTGAATGATGATAGTTTTCCATTCAGCCATGCTGCACTCTGTTCGATAAAACTTTGGAGATATTCCACTCTTGTAAACCAGAATTTAAGATGAGTCAGCTCCGTCAAATTGCAAAACTCCTCCATCACGTATTCCAGATTCCTATCCCAATCCCGCTCAATCCTCTCATCCCCACGCACCTCTATTCTCAAGTCCTCCAACAGAGAGAGTCTCGATACTATTCCCTGTGGAATCATCATCTCCCCATCACCACCAGCTCTTTTCAACACCACATGCAAGCACTTTAGACAAGTCAATTCCCCCACCATAATCGGCAGACCTCGAATCCCTTCGTTGAACCTTGGGAACCTCCCTCCAATCTGAAGCACCTCAAGTGCCTTCACTGCTTCAATTTCGGGTGGGAGTTCAACCAATTTCCGACAACCATTAAGGTACATTCCACGAAGATGGACCAAGTAGCAGATGGACGGTGGTAAGGACCTGATACCGGTGTAGCTTAGGTCCAAAACTTGGAGCTTGGGCATGCCCTTGAAAAATGACTCCGGGATGTGTTCTAGTTCACGATTACCTTGCAGTAGCAGTGTGGAGAGAAGGGGACAGACCGTCCGCTCGGGCAACCGTTTTAGTTCATTCCGCATCAAAGAAACAGCGTTGCATTCTTTCCATTGCTCCTCTCCTGGAGGGGTTGGTATCCCCTTGCCGGCTCTCACCAAGAACTTATATTTATTACTATTGCCTCCCCCAGTGGCCTCTATGGATGTAATTCTCAGTGCAAGATCACGAATCACGTCATGCATCTTCACATACTCACTGCTCGGATCCCATCCTTGACACCTCTCCAGCAAAGAAGCATCTACAAGGTCTTTCAGTATAGCGTGGCCTGCATCAACAGCCTCTGCTAAGCTCTTCACAGTATTGCCATCTAAAAACCCTGCAGCCCTCCAATATTCTATCAGCTCTTCTACATCTATCTCGTCATCTTCAGGGTACAATGCACAATACAAGAAGCACCTTTGTCTGTCAACCTTCAATCTGTCGTAACTGAACCTCAACCGCCTAAATACCTCTTCCTCCAAATCTTTTATCTGGGATGTCACTGCTGAACTCAACTCTATTGATGCATTCCTCCAGACACGAGCATCGTCCTCCTCTCGCAGAGCCCCTCCTACTACAATTATCGCAAGCGGCAGGCCTCCACATTCCTGGACTACACCTCTAGCCGATGGATGGATTTCGGGTGAATCGACAACACTACCCACTTTCTTACGGAACAATTCCCATGCTTCTTCATCGGACAATACCTCCACACTGACCTGTTTATCAGTTCCCATCTTGTGGCAGATCTGTCGATCTCTTGTCGTCAACAATATCTTGCATTCATTCTCGTCATTAGGAATTGGAATTCCCACTTCTTCAAGATCCAATCTCTCCCAAACATCATCCAGAAGTAACAGATACTTGCTATTTCTCAATCTATCGTATAACTTCCTGGAAACTCCATCGTCAGACATGTCATCTGGCAGAACCAGTGACAATCTTTGTGCAACCTCTTTCTGCACCATCCTTAAGCTCCAATCTCTTGAGACGGTTACCCATATCACAATATCAAACATCTGAGCTATTTCTGGTAGGTTGTTTATATTCTTCATCAGCATCGTCTTCCCTATCCCGCCCATGCCCCAAATGCCAATCTTTTTCATGATTGGATCTTTTATGAATCCCACTACCTTCCACAAGGTATCAGTTGATGTTTTTGCTTCTATTCTCGACACAGCTATCTCCTCAACTGTACGTGGAGGCGCATCGATCATGATTGGACCATCAAACTTATTAAGATCGGAGATTCTGTCGATTAAATCCACTATGTCTTTACCTAGCTTCATGCACGAGCAAATATCAGGGCAATATCCTATGCAACACTTCTTCTCCTGATTGAAATTTTCTTCAATTGCATTTGTTTTGTTCTCAATCTGCTCAACTTCCTTAACCCAACCTTCAAATTGGCTGCTACGAACCTTTCCTGGACTGCATCTATCTACTTCTGTTTGCTTGTCACGTCTCATAGCGCACAGCATTTCGGCCTCTGTATTGAGCTTCTTGAAATTCTTTTTCAGGTTTTTGACATAGCCAATTCGACGACAAACGGGAGCCCCAAAGCACTTGACTATCTCCAACACTAGGCCGACAACGCCTTCCATGTCCACTACACAAATAAAAAGTTACAAATGGCAACGAACAATAAATCTTATGAATCTCAAATCAAACCCTGAGGACACAAAAAAAAAACACTCTTTGATACTAAAAATCTAAACAAAATTCTGGAGCATGAATGTCACTCTGAAATAAAGAATTATAATGCACTTGAAATGTAAATTAAGACCAGAGGGGGTACTATTTAATTAAGACCAGAGGGGGTGCCATTTAATTACCCCAATTAGGTGGGGGATAAGGTCAAAAAAAACATAAAATGCATCAGGCTCCGAGGCATTTCAGAATAAAAAAGACAAGGTTGGTAAATTTAAAAAAAAAACGCAGAAAACAGAAAAAAAAAATTAGACTGAAAGAAACTAATTCCATGAATAAGAAACTAATTAAAACACGAGGCTTCTACTAACGAATTAATTGAAATCGACATAATAGAAAATGAAGATCTTACATCCTGACGTGTGATCGAATCACCAACCAACCCCGGAAGCGTCTCTCTCTCTCTCTCTCTCTCTCTCTCTCTCTCTCTCTCTCTCTCTCGTTCCTTTGAGAATACCCTGCAACCCACCCACCAATCTGAGAGCATGAAAGAGAAGAAAAAGAGTAGTGAACAATAGCCTACAATACTTGACGTTGACAAGAGCAGGGCATAGACTAGGGGTGCAAGTCGGGTTCGGTTCGGTTCGGTTCGGTTTAGTCTCAAACCAAAACCAATCCAATCTAGGGTCGGTTCCAACTTTCACAATCTGGAACCAAACCATTGACCTATTTGAACCAACTTAACCCAACCCATAAAAAATTCGGGTCGGCTCGGGTTTAAGACTTTTTTTTGGGCAATTCAAAATCAAACGAAGAAAAACAAAAATAATATACCCAACCTCTAAAAAGTGGAAACAGTTCAAACAAAGATATCGTGAAAAATGAAACATTCACACACTTACATCAAGAAACAAACAAGAAAGCATACTAGTGACTCCAGCATGAAAGAGATTGATTCATTAGGATTTTAGTAGAGAATCTAGAGATCAATCCATTTATACCCACGAATAAAATAAAATTGAAACCCTAAAAGCTTTAACCATCAAGCAAAACCGAAACCCTACCTTCCCTTTGGTGAGCGGCTCAGCCTCGCACAGTCGGACTCGTCTCGGACCTCGATGGGGCGCTTGCCTACGGGGATGATCAGGGCCTCCAGGCCCTCCACCTTGGGATGTTCCTCTCGGTGGCGAGAGACGACTGCCGGCGGAGTCGGGAGACTCTGGGTCGGGGGATCTCCAATTTGGGGAAGGAAATGAAACGACGTTGGCGTCGTCGAAGGACTCGGGAATCGGCAGAGCATTCACCGATTGGGTTTTAGGGTAATAAGTATTAAGTAATACAAAGTCGGGTCGGGTCGGGTCATACAAAGATAAATCCATAACCGAACCGATTTAGATCGGGTCTGCTAATAACGAAACCGGATCCAACCCAGTATAAACTAGAAAACCAACCCAAACCAACCCAATGCGGTCGGGTCGGGTCGGTTCTTGGTTTGACCCGGACCAAGTTGCACCCCTACCATGGACCCCATTAGCTTGGACTGATGCAATAATGAGTCGGGTCCATGGACCCCTTCTGCGTGGACTGATGGACTAATGAGTCGGGTCCAGAGGCTCAGGGAGGGCGGTTCAATGGGGACGGAAAGAAACTAATTCAGCTGCCATTGTAGCAACCCGTATTTAGTCGGGTTCACAAAACTTAGAATTGAACCAACCCATTTGGTCGAAATATCCGAACCAATCCGATCCATTTAGAACGAGTTGGTTCAGTTAGCGGAGAGTGTTAAAATGGGAAACAAAAAAAAAAAAAAATAGAATACAAGTTGTGTAGAATCCCATTCAAAACAACCGTTTTGTGATTCTCTAAACAAAAAAACAGCAGTTTAACCTTTTGGATTCAAAAAAGGAAAAATTAGAGGAGGAAGCTTCCATTGTTGGGATGAAGCTTCCATTGTTGGGATCTACCATTTCCAATTTGAGCCGAAATGAAGTAAAAATTTGCCAATGAATTTTTTTTTTTGAGAACCCCTCTGAGAAAAGGAGGGAGGGCCAGGCAGCCTCCGACCAGTTATATTAATAAATCAAGAGACTAACTTGTTACAAAACGTAGTAGTCTCAACACTAAACTTTTCTGTCCATGGAACATTCCAAAGCTTGAAGATTGAGATCACCGATCAACACAGCTCATTTGCCCCCGTAGTTTTGACATTGAAAACGCGGTTGTTCCTCTCCAGCCAGAAAACCCAAATAATCCACATTGGAAGAATATCCCAAGGCGGCCGAATCTCCTTGGAAATTCATCTTTTGCGCCATGTACTCCACATAGCTTTCAGACTTCTCGGATGAGAAGTGTATTACATTTCACCTCAAAGTGTTCCCACACCCGTCTTGCAAAAGGACAGTCGAGCAACAAATGAGAAGCACTCGCCTTTTCGGTATTACAGAAGGTACAAAGTGACTCCATCGCTTGTGGGTGCTTCCGCCTAATTGTCACATTTTGCTAATGACTGCATATTGGTTTACCGATGATTGAGACATCCCTCCGCAAAATTTGATAAATAGTTTCAAATGACAAAAAACAAATTGTTAATTAGTTCAAGTTAGAGGTTAGAAAAAAACAAGCCCAATGCCTTTCTGCCAAGTTTTTTTTTTTTTACCGAAACTTGACGTGACACTTGATCCCAGCCACCCCTAGTCCTACTGGTCGGGCTGAGTCCGATGACTTATCGGGGATGGGTGTGATCATGCCACGTCAGATTGGCAGAAAGGTTTTTTTAAAAAATAAATAAATATCAAAAATAGAAGGTAAAGACATTCTCCAAAAAAGATAATTCAAACATCAAACATGAGAGACCAACTCGCTCAGCATAAATTTTAGGCAGAAAATAGAAAAATACACCATTAAGAGAGAGAGAGAGAGAGAGAGAGAGAGAGAGAGAGAGAGAGAGAGAGAGAGAGAGAGAGAGAGGCGGTTGGAATGGGAGAAGCTGGTCAGCTTGAGAGGATGCGGTCGGAATGGGAGAAGTTGCAGTCGGGGTGAGAGGATGCGGTCAGAATGGGAGAAGCTAGTCGGGGTGAGAAGAAGCTGATCTTAATTTGTTAACCGGGCCTTATCTCTGGCCAGAATGATAGAAGAATGATACAAAAGGCTGAAGTTGGGTTCTGATTTCATCATCTTCCCACTGCAGTGCATCCCACCACGCACTGCCACACCTGATCTCCTTCAGTGTGGACATGTTGTGGATGCCAAAAGGGAGCCTCCTCAAATTCGGACAATGCTCAATCACGATTCTATCTATGGAGGGCCATGCCAAGGCTTGTTTGCAAATAATCTCCAAATTCGATAGGTCCTCTAAATGCAAGGTCTTGAGTTTGGGAAGAGCATTATTCATGTATTCGTCAACGGCACCCCCTTCCCCTTCTATTATCTCTTTCATTTCATTGCAACCAATAACAGTCAACTCTTCAAGGTTTGGGAGCAGCTAGATGATGCCCCGACTTTGAGGTAGTACCTTCTGCAATCTATGACATATAAACAGCTTCAGCATTTAAAGATTAACCATCCCAACTAATTGGTCCCCCGAAATATCCCTTAAATTCTCCATCCCACTATTGTGCAATTGCTCGAGGTTAGGGAATGAACAATTCTTGTCGATTAATAGACTCTCGACTCTCGGACATTCTTGGACCTGTAAGTATTTAAGACGAGTCATGTTTTCCACGCCAAATTCCCCCAACAGGTCTTTGATGCTGCTGTGCTGCTTTAGCAAAAAACTCTCTGCACGACATTGAACCTACTTGATCGCCTGAGGAGGGGGACCATCACCACCCGCAAAGTGCAAGAATTGGCCCCCTGGTGGGGCGTAAAAAAACATCCCAAAAGGACGACTGACTCTAATCGTGAAAGATGATAGTTTTCCATTCTAACATTTTGCACTCTGTTCGATAAAACGTTGGAGATAACCCACTCTTGTAAACCAGAATTGAAGGTGAGTTAGTTTCGTCAAATTGCAAACCTTCTCCATGACAAAAAAATTTAATAAATAGTTTCAAATGACAAAAAACAAATTGTTAATTAGTTCAAGTTAGAGGTTAGAAAAAAACAAGCCCAATGCCTTTCTGCCAAGTTTTTATTTTTTTACTGAAATTTGACGTGGCACTTGATCCCAGCCATCCCTAGGCCTACTGGTCGGGCTGAGTCCGACTACTTATCGGGGATGGGTGTGATCATACCACATCAGATTGGCAGAAAAGTTTTTTAAAAAAATAAATAAATATCAGGAATAGAAGGTAAAGACATTCTCCAAAAAAGATAATTCAAACATCAGACATGAGAGACCAACTCGCTCAGCATAAATTTTAGGCAGAAAATAGAAAAATACACCATTAAGAGAGAGAGAGAGAGAGAGAGAGAGAGAGAGAGAGAGAGAGAGAGAGGCAATCGGAATGGGAGAAGCTGGTCAGCTTGAGAGGATGCGGTCAGAATAGGAGATCGATGTCGGAGTTGGGGTGAGAGGATGCGGTCGGAATGGGAGAAGCTGGTTGGGGTGAGAGGATGCGATCGAAATGGGAGAAGTTGGAGTCGGGGTGAGAGGATGTGGTCGGAATGGGAGAAGTTGGTCAGGGTGAGAGGAAGCCGGTCTTAATTTGTTAACTGAATGATGCAAAAGGCTGAAGTTGGGTTTTGAATTCATCATCTTTCCACTGCAGTGCATCCCACCAATCTCTGCCGCACTCGATCTTCTTCAGTGTGGACGTGTTGTTGTGGATGCCAAAAGGGAGCCTCCTCAGATTCGGACAGCGCCCAATCTCGATTCTCTCTATGGAGGGCCATGCCAAGGCTTGTTTGCAAATAATCTCCAAATTCGGTAGGTCCTCTAAATGCAAGGTCTTGAGTTTGGGAAGAGCATTATTCATGTATTCGTCAACGGCACCCCCTTCCCCTTCTATTATCTCTTTCATTTCATTGCAACCAATAACAATCAACTCTTCAAGGTTGGGGAGCAGGTGGATGATGCCCCGACTCCGAGGTAGTACCTTCTGCAATCTACCGCAGTTACGCAGCCGTAGCTTTCGAAGATTAACCATCCCAACTAATTGGTCCCCACAAATATCCCTTAAATTCTCCATCCCACTAATGTTCAATCGCTCGAGGTTAGGGAATGAACAATTCCTATCGATTAATAGACTCTCGACTCCCGGACATTCTTGGACCTGTAAGTATTTAAGACGAGTCATGTTTTCCATGCCAAATTCCCCCAACAGGTCTTTGATGCTGCTGTGCTGCTTTAGCGAAAAATTCTCTGCACGGCATAGAACCTGCTTGATCGCCTGAGGAGGGGCACCATCACCATCTTTAAACTGCAAGAATCGGCCCACTGGTGGAGTGCTATAAAAAGACAATTTAGGACCAACTTGAAACTTGAAAGATGACAGTTTTCCATTCTGCCATGCTGCACTCTGTTCGATAAAACTTTGGAGATATTCCACTCTTGTAAACCAGAATTTAAGATGAGTCAGTTCCATCAAATTGCAAAACTCCTCCATCACGTATTCCAGATTCCTATCCCAATCCAGCTCACTATCCGGATCCAGCTCTATACTCAAGTCCTCCAACAAAGAGAGTCTCGATACTATTCCCTGCGGAATCATCATCTCCCCATCACCACCATGAGCTCTAGAAAACACCACATGCAAGCACTTTAGACGAGTCAATTCCCCCACCATAATCGGCAGAAATGGAATCGTTGTGCTCCATTTAATCTGAAGCACCTCAAGTGCCTTCACTGCTCCTATTTCGGGTGGGAGTTCAACCAAACTGTAACAACGAGGTACATTCCACGAAGATGGACCAAGTTGCAGATGGACGGTGGTAAGGACCTGATACCGGTGCTGCTTAGGTCCAAAACTTGGAGCTCGGGCATGGCCTTGAAAAACGACTCCGAGATCTGTTCTAGTTCATAATTACGTTGCAGTAGCAGTGTGGAGAGAAGGGGGCAGACCGTATGCTCGGGCAACCGTTTTAGTTCATTCCGCATCAAAGAAACAGCGTTGCATTCTTTCCATTGCTCCTCTCCTGGAGGGGTTGCTATCCCCTGGCCGGCTCTCACCAAGAACTTATATTTATTACTATTTCCTCCCCCAGTGGCCTCTAAGGATGTAATTCTCAGTGCAAGATCACGAATCACGTCATGCATCTTCACATGCTCACTGCTCCATCCTTGACACCTCTCCAGCAAAGAAGCATCTACAAGGTCTTTCAGTATAGCGTGGCCTGCATCAACAGCCTCTGCTAAGCTCTTCACAGTATTGCCATCTAAAAACCGTGCAGCCCTCCAATATTCTATCTACTCTTCTACATCTATCTCGTCATCTTCAGGGTACAATGCACAATACAAGAAGCACCTTTGTCTGTCAAACTTCAATCTTCAGGGTACAATGCACAATACAAGAAGCACCTTTGTCTGCACAATACAAAACCCTCTCCCTCTCTCTCTCACACATCTCTTTCTTATGGAAATCATTCCTCTCTCTCTCTCTAACATTTAATTGTTTTAATGAAAATTCGAAGGGAAAATAGTCAGTTTTTAAGGACGTTGGCCTTTCTTTCTCTCTCTTTCTATCACATTTAATTGGTTTAATAAGGGGCTGACATGTGTGCATCTCTCTTATGATTTGTTCTATGTACATTAAATCTATTTGATTTTTAAAAACTGGTTTAAGGAGGGCTGCCACATGTCAACAAAGGGCTTTATGTTCCCTTCCTCTCCCTCGATCACACTTAAACCGTCAATTATATTGTTGATTTAATCATGAGATCTGGTTAAAAAATGGGAAAGGGTAGAAGATGATACATATTGAAATGTATCTACAGCATTTATGAGCCTTCCTTCCTTACTCCCTCCCTCCCTCTCTCTCTCTCTCTCTCTCACACAAACACATTTAACCCGCTACATCAAAACAACCATTTATATCCATGATTTAATCCTTTGATCCGGTGAAGAAATAGAAAATCATCTCTCTCTCTCTCTCTCATTTAACCTGCTACATCAAAACAACCATTTATATCCATGATTTAATCCTTTGATCCGGTGAAGAAATGGGAAATCATCTCTCTCTCTCTCTCTCTCTCTCTCTCTCTCTCTCTCTCTCTCTCTCTCTCTCTCTCTCTCTCTCTCTCTCTCTCTCTCTTATGTAACCCGCTACATCAAAACAACCATTTATATCCATTATTTAATCCTTTGATCCGGTGAAGAAATGGAAAATCCTCTCTCACTCTCTCTCTCTCTCTCTCTCTCTCTCTCTCTCTCTCTCTCTCTCTCTCTCTCTCTCCCTCTCTCACTTTTAAATGGTGTTTATTTGCCTTCCTATTTCTCTTTTTCTCTCTTTATATAATATTTTTGGGGCACTAATTCTTGGTTTCTTTTAATATGACTCAGGGCCTAATGGCTTATCGGAAGGGGATTGGATCTTTCCCAAATGTAATTATTTGAATTTTTCTTCTAGAGCCATTTGCAATCGGAGGAATTGCTGAGCTCCCAGGCTCACACTGTGTGTTGCCGCCGAAGGCGGCCCGTTGCAGTGCCGACTGGCACGGGCATGTGCTAGTTATTTTACATGCTACAATGATGTCATTGTAGTTGCTACAGTGATGTCATTGTAGCTGCTACAACGATTGATTGAAAATGATACTCAAATATACTAAATGGTACTCACTGCTATAGTGATTTCACTATAGCAAACACGACGAAATCTCTATAGCACCCATGACAAAAATCAATGTAGCTACTAGATTGAAATCATAGTAGCAACTATAGTGAATCCACTATTGGTTTCGAAACTAATAGTTTAGGGGAGGCGCAACGTGCAATACCCTACTCCAGAGTTGTTTTCACGCAGAGCAACTCAGTTATTATTATTATTTTTATTATATTGTTGCTAGAATAATTGATTTGGATCTTGCTCGTGCTACATAATTGTTAGTCGATACTTTGTGTTTGAATTTGAGTTGGACATCCCGGGTCCGAGTCGCAAGGCGACGGTGGAAGAATGGTGTTTGGTGCACGAACAAGTGTATGTGTGTATCAGTGCACGGTAATCATGGTTAATATAATTAATTAATAAAATGGTTTTTGACATAGCCAATTCGACGGAGAAGGGGAGCCCCCAAGCACTTGACTATCTCCAACACTAAACCAAGAACGCCTTCCATGTCCACTACACAAATTAAAAGTTACAAATGGCAATGAACAATATCTCTTACAAATGGCAATAAACAAAATTGTGGAACATGAATGTCTCTCTGAAAAAAAGAATTCTAATGCACTTGAAATGTAAATTAGGAGCAGAGAGGAGCATCTCCAACGCATGCATCCATATTTGGAGGCCAAAGCCTCCAAATATAGAGGTGATTCTTCTTTGGAGGGTGGGCATCTCCAACCACCCCCTTCCATTTCTCCCAAATATTATTATAATATAATTAAACTATATAATATATTTTTTAAATTTGTTAATAAATGTTATTAATACTAATCCGTTTTTAGAAAAAATTATACCATTGGAAAGGTCTTACTGAGAGCTATAAAATGATACTAATATTAAATAATTTTAAAGTTAAATTTAAATTAATAATTTTTTAATCAAATAAAGGGTTTGATATTTTATTGGTGCACTTTTTTCAAGGCCAAGAAGGAAAGTTTGTACCACTTGCTTCTTAGATGCTCGTTCAAGAGTTAGGAGGCTTTGGGACCAATTCAAGCAGCGACGAGGGGTTCGCTCCCAAGTCCCACTCGAGTGCTCTATGAGCTCTTTGGCCGACGTGGAAGAGGTAGAGAGTGAAGAGAAGCATTCAGACTCCATGGGACATCATGACGATGGGGATACTAACAATAGGATTTTTAACAGCAAAGAAGCGGTTAAATCAGCGGTTATTAGATCGGTTGTTTCTATCTTTAAGCTCTGGATCTCGCCATCGGTTGATTCTTTCACGAACGAGGTTAGAGATTTTTGTAATTTGATTGTAACCTGATCCCTTTTTGATATTCTAATAAACTTGTCGGAGGCTGCCTAACCCTCCCTCATTTTTTAGGGGTTCTCAAAAAAACCATATACATGGACGATTGAATTGTTGTAGGGTCTCGATTTTTTTTGGGGCAACCGAATTGATACTACATTACTATGTTGCTCGGGGACTGCCTACCCCTCTCTTGGTAATTTGTTCAACGTTAGCAAACAACAAATAGCTACTGGTGTGCTACTAAGATGTAGCCCCCGAGTCCAAACCTCGGGGGCAAATGAAGGTGTGAAGAATCCCATTCAAAACAACCGTTTTGCCTTTTGTATTCAAAAAGGGTAAAATTAGGGGAAAACAAGGGCATTTTTAGCATTCAAAAGAGAGAAAATAAGGTATAGATCCACAATAACATTACCGTTTGATTAAGAAGACAAGTTCATTTGTTTGTCTACAATAGGTCTAGAGGATACAGTTAGTTTTAAAGGTTATCCTCTCCCATGTTTTTTTGCATGTAAGAAAAACATTTTCTAACAGTTTTTGATGATGTGTCTTTTTTAAATATCAAAAATACTCATGAGATCCTCTCATGTTAATTGACAGTAGATGCTATAGTGCCAGAGTTGCTATAGTGATTTCATCGTGGTTGCTACATAGATTTTATCGTGGTTTCTACAGTGATATCACTATAGCATTGAGTACCATTATGTATATATGAGTACCACTTAAAATCATTATAGAATTTACAAAAAAATCTCTGTAGCAGCTATGATAATTATCATGATTGCTACAGAAATTTTGTCATGGCTGCTACAATGAAATCACTGTAGCACTCAGTATTATTTTAGCTACTCAATGTTACTGCTATAGTGATTTCATTGTAGGGAATTGAGTATTATTTTCTATATTCTAGTACTATTTAAAATCACTATAGGGAATTGAGTATTATTTCCTATAGTGATTTCATTGTAGGGAATTGAGTATTATTTTCTATATCCTAGTACTATTTAAAATCAATATGATTGTTCCATGTGACAAGTCACAGGGCACCACATGGAACAATCATAGTTACAAACCAGGGAAAAGTGGCACGTGGACCAACCACGGGGCACCACTTGGATCAACCACAGCTCAATACCTCTATGGGGAACAGCACTTATAAATACAGAAGTGGAAGAAAGAAATGACCTCTTCCGATACTTTTGGACCTTCTCTGGATTCCTTACTATTTGGGGATATTCAGGCTTTGGGCAAGAGTAACAGAGCTTCACACCCAAGCTAACCAGAGTAAGGCCATGTCTCTCCCTCCACTTTCTAGCTGTACGACCCTCTAGTTCTAGCCATACCACTTATGTGGGGGGAAAAACCCACCGGCCACACCCGATCGTCAGATAGAGCTGGACGCTCTCCACCGCCTTCCCGTAGTACCTGTAAAAAGACTGAGGCTCACCTCCGAGCCAAGGCTCCTTCGACACTCAAGTCATAGAAGGGAGAGATGTGTAGTGTAGTAGTGGATCCGGAAGCGAATTGCCTCTCTTGGGTTTCAATTCCCTTGAGTTGCTTATTGCTTCTCAAGAGTTTGAATTGCTTACCTGCCCATGAAGGGACGGGGTTTCTTTTATAGATTTCTTCGCACGTGTGTGCAATCACTGCGGTATGTCCTCCAATGATCTTGGGTCTGTTACGGTGGATCCCCTCCGATCGGACGCCATTCAAGTCTTCATTCTATGCTCCCGTGGATCGTGGGTGTTATACCTCATCGTGGGTAACTCACGACCCGATGTGCGAGATTTTCTTAGGATTACCCAGCCTAGCATGTATCCTGGCTGTTACAGTGTCTTCCGATCTTTCCTCGCCTGATGGCGGTTCTTCAGTGCTGATCAGGTGGGCCAGCCGTGTGGTCAGGAGCCAAGCTGGCACCACGACCTACCCTGCTACTCCCCTAACCTGACTCCTATTGAGGAGCTCAGGTTCCTCTGATCTCCTCCCCGGGCTAAATCTTCTGCTAACAAACCAGCTCGCGCGCCGGGTCTGGTAGACTTGGACCCGGTTCATGCTATCGGGTCCCACGGATCTCCGTGCTAGACCAGACCGGGTGGTCCAGCGTTACACATGTCATCACTTGGTAGGCATGGCAGAAAACCCCTTCTACAATGTGTACAAGCCCCTCTCGGCCTGTTGAGGGGTAACTCTACTCCTTCGGATTTAGTGGATTGAGGTTGCGACTTACTGTATGGAGACGTAGGCTACGGCCGAACTTCAATAACAAACTCGTGTCTACTCTCCTTGCTCTCTACTCTCCTCACTCTCACCTCAAGTTACATGCCTATATTCACTCAACTCTACATCAATTGACAGTGGGAGGAAGTCTTCCGAAGGGCAAAAGATTTTTCCCCCACAGTTTAACGCCGTTTGTGAGATCGAGCAACAAGCTCATCCGCTCTTCCTTAAAGGCTAATTGGTTGAGTAGAAGCAACTAATCGGCGGTGCAACATCCAAAGGCTGGTCGACCAAGCAAAAGCGATCGATCTCCCTCTATTCACCACCCAGAAGCAAGTCTACTCTAGCAATGGCGAAGCCCCAGAACCATCAGAATCAAGTCTCTAACCAGCCTCGTCGCACCCGACTGTTGAGGATGTTGGCTTGAAATAAGTCCTCTACAATGACCAATGTCTTCGAGTACGACACTACACTGTAGATGTTTTCGAGTGCCAAGGCAATTCACCGTGACAGGAGATAAAAATAAATATTTTTAGAAGACATTTACGTTAAAATCATCAGCCACGTGTTGCCTTCTCCTGTGTTGAAGGTTCGGTAGGCTACAGTGTAGATGCTACTGTCAAAAATGGGTGTCACGACCGTATTTGAGCGCCGTCGAATGAATTTTGACGTTCCTGTCGAATGTGAGCGTCATCGAACTAATTTTGACGCCCCCGCCAAATGTGGAAGTCTCCGTTGAAAGTTTATGGCGGCCGAAGAGCTTGCACTCGAGGTTTGGAGGAACCCAAAACGAATAGCCTACATTCAAGGTTCTACTTCTTTTCTCTTCACTAATATTAGCGGCCGCTGCATGGGGTTGGAGGTGGTAGTGGCCTTCTCTCTGTTTTTTTTTTCTTCAAAAACAAGTTTTGCTATCTTTTGTTGGAGGTGGGAGAAATACTTGGATTTTATCTGTTGTAAAGATTCCTATCACTTGATGATAGGAATCTTTACAACAATTCCACTAAATATTTCAATGTAATCTCAATGGATATGTTGCACCAAATTAGCCCCAACAACAGTTCCAGCACATGATTTTTTTTTGGAAAAGTAGCATTGAGCTCAGTTATAAACAATCCACTCTATGCAATACAAAGGGTGAGTTGGGATTTTGTATTTAGTTGGCTCTCTTATTATCTTTCTCTATTTGTTTGGGGTATGATTCAAAAAATCAGGGGGCTGGCACTAAGAGGCACTACAAAAGATCTGAGTATTTTCGGGGGTCAAAATTGGCCGTATATATATATATTTTCGGGGGCCTAGCCGCTGCATTTGCTCGCCGCAAATAAACCCGTCGCAAATACCATATATGGCCATAGCCGCCGATATAGATATACCATTTATGGCCCTTTTATACCACCGCAAATAATACTTTATACGGCTAATGTACCGCCGTATTTGAGTCTGATTTAAACGGCCGATAACCCCCGTATATACCGTGTCTTATACGGCCGCTAGCCCCCGTATATGACCTATGTTATACAGCTAACAGCCCCCATATATGATGTGTTATACAACCGACAGCCCCCGTTTATGACCCAGTTGATACGACCGGTAGCCCCCGTATATGCCCTGTCTTATACGGCCGGCAGTCCCCGCATATGATGTGTTATACAACCGACAGCCCCGTATATGACCCAGTTTATACGACCGACAACCCCCGTATTTGAGTGGTTTTATAAGGTCCCGGACAGCCCCCGTATATGACCCGGGTTATACGACCGACAACCCCCGTATTTGAGTGGTATTTGACCTGTGTTATACAGCCGACAGCCATCGTATTTTACCACATATTTCTGCAACAACAATTCACTCATTCCACACAAATTTCTGCAATTCATAAGTTGATGCAATTCCACCACTGTAACAACAATTAACTCATTCCACATATACCACCACTATAACAGCAATCCACTCATACCACCACTGCAACAACAATTCCACTGATATATATTTATACCATTGTAACAACAATTCAAAAGAACTATAAAAACAATCCAATTCCACCATTGTAATAACAATTCAAAAGAACTGTAAAAATAATCCAATTCCACCATTGTAAAAACAATCCACTCATACCACCAATGTAACAACAATCCAAAAAATTTCTCGGTCCCATCTCAATGATAATTAAATAGTAGTAGAACATGCAAGTTTCTTAGCCAAAAAAAGAACGCATGCATGAAGCTTGACTTCTCCGATCTCGCAAGGTAGTAGCAATGGAAGAAGTTGAATACCTAATACACAATAAAAATGACAAGAGTTTAATTAGAGTGAACATAATTTTTAAGTACTAGTAAGTCACAATGAACATGTATTATCAAGTTCTTAATCCAAGAAGATAAATCTAGAGTTACTATGCAATTTCGTTGAGGATGCAACAACAACAAATTAAGTTAAAATAAAAGGGTTCTTCATTGAGGAGGAAGGGAAGGGATCTTATTATATGTGTAATCCTTAAGCACTATGCAATCCGCTTGTAAATTAGAATAATAACTCGCTAAGGAATCCTACTATAAATAAGTATCCTAGATAAATTAAGAAAACATTAAGGAATTCTTACAAAATTAGAAATCATATATGAATGAAGAATCCTAATGGAAATAGGAATTCTAGTCTTTCAAGATAACTTAGGAAATCCCTTATTTACTCATTTTGCCACTAGAAAGACCCCTAATAAAGGAAAGAAACTCTAAAAGTTCTGAAGTTAAACTAGCGGCTTGTAGGGGGTCATCATCATGGAAATTAAAATATACCTTAATCACTCATGTGGTAGGGGGTCAAAATCATCTGGACGTTGATAACTTGGAGGATGTGTAGGGCGCAAACATCCACCTTGGAGCATCTGGCATCAAGAATTTTATCGATTGTCTTGCAAAAAGAATAAAAATCTGAAAAAGCAAAAAATTAACGTCTAGTTCGATTAATTTGGGGCTCGTTTGATTGATTTGGATATGATTCGTCCAAATCAAGAAATTTTGACTTGGCCTATTCGGGCTTGACTCAGACAAATCGGGGTTGCGTCTTCAATATAACATGCCATTTCGGATCTTTTATCTCCTTAACGTAGAAAACCTGCATAGCCTGAGATGCCAACACATATGGTTGGTTCTCATATACATTGCGTGTAATGTTTACACTCTCCATACCCATTCTTTTTCTGTACCCATTCCGACGATCCTCGACATTAAACCATTTACACTTAAACAACACAATACGCAGAGTGCTGGAATAGAAAATCTCCAAAATTTGTTGAAGAACACCATAAAAGTTTTCAGTGCTGCTAGTGGTATCATCTCCCTTAACATGAATGCCAGAGTTTTGAGTTTTTCTATACAATTGAGACGCTTCTGTGGAGAACCTATAACCATTTACATTGTAGCTATCGTAAATTTTTGCTTCACGATGAGGGCTCCTTGCCAGTAATTTTAGTTCTTCAGTAACGTCTAAAGTTTCAACCTGTATCATAATAGGATTGATAATCTTAATATATCATTTAATTGGTATGATAAAATTATATTGTAAGGTTTAATAAGAATTTATACATGTATTTTAAACCATTCTGAAAATGTGTTCATGTGCTCCTTTTCAATGTTCCTCACACCAGATCTTCTGATCTCCTCAATGTGTTGTCTATAATCATGAATCATAGTAACCATAGATTAATGACATTTTAAACCAAGTCTAATTAATTAATTAATGATATTTTAAACCAAGTAAATACTTAAAATAAGCTTACTCAATGTATGGATAGACTTCCGTGCAGTTCTGTAGTACATAGAACTGAGCCTAATCGATCTCAGCATTTGTAAGGTAATAAGTGCGACCTCCTGCGACTGGACGACCGGTGGAGGAAAACACAGATAAGGTTGCTTCAGGATTTATCTGACCTCCATCATAATTCCTTTCTGGACGATTAAATCGGGTCTCGATACTGCAAAGGTATCTTGAGCAAAACGTTAAACATTCTTCCGCTATGTATCCTTCAACAATAGATCCTTCCGGATGGGCCTTGTTCCGTACAAACGACTTGATTGTATGTAAATACCTGATAAATAAATATTTATATTACTAATAGAATATTTCAAAGCAAAGAACAATTTAATTACTTAAGTAATTTGCTTATATTTATAGTTGTTAAATGACTAACCTCTCAATGGAGTACATCCATCTGTATTGAACCGGACCGCCAAGCTTAGCCTCCACGGCTAGATGAATAGAGAGATGCATCATAACAATGAAAAATGCTGGTGGAAATATCATCTCAAGCTTGCAAAGCGTAATCACTATTTGCTTGTCAAGTTTCTCGAGGATGTCTAACCGTAACGATTTAGAGCAAAGTTTCTTGAAGAAAATACCAAGTTCAATTATTGTTTCAGATACATTTGCTGGCATGAGATCAAGTACTGCAATAGGTAGGAGTTATTGTAACATCACATGAAAGTCATGACTCTTCATACCAGAAACCTTTCGATCTTCAAAATTAACATATCGAGATATATTCGATGCATAGTTGTCTGGGAATCTTATGTTCATGAGAAACTAACATAGAGCACGCTTCTCCTTTGCATCCATTGTGTAGCATGCTGCTGGCATCTTATACACATCACCTGATTTAATTGGATGAAGATTTTTTCGTATACCTAGGTCGCAGAGGTCCAATCGAGCATTTAAATTATCTTTTGTTTTATCTGCTATATTCATCAATGTCCCCAAGAGAATTTCACAGACATTTTTCTCTATATGCATAATTTCTAGATTATGACGTAACAAATTACTGCTCCAATATGGTAGTTCGAAAAAAATATTTTTTTTCGTCCACCCTAAATATTTTTCTTTAAGCAGATCTTTTCTTTTCTTACCTGGTATTCTTCTGAACATCACAGGTGGCATGTGTTGTAACTGCTGAAGCACATCAATTCCAGACAAATGATTCGGTGGCCGCCTTCTATCTGAATTTCCATCAAATGATTTTTTCCACATGCGCCACCTATGGTTAAATGGCAGGAATCTTCGATGGCCCATATAACATTGTTTTTTACTTTTCTTCAATTATTGTGATGTAGTATCTTCATTGCATACCGGGCAAGCCAAATGACCCTTAGTGCTCCATCCGGATAGGTTACTATATGCTGGAACGTCATTGATTGTCCACATTAAAGCGGCGTGCAATTGGAAATTATTCCGGGCGTATGCATCATAAGTTTCAATACCAACTTCTCATAGATCCTTCAACTCCTCAACTAAAGGTTGTAGATAGACATCGATTGCGTTTCCAGGAGCACGTGGTCCAGGTATAATCATTGAAAGTATAAAATTAGTTTGTTTTATGCAGATCCACGGTGGTAAATTATATGGAACAAGAACAACCAGCTATGTGCTGTAAGAGATGCTCATGTTTCTGAAAGGATTCATCCCGTCACTTGCTAGACCGAGTCTGACATTCCATGAATCACAAGCAAACTACTGATGCAACTGATCAAAGTGCTTCCATGCCTGAGAATCTGCAGGATGTTTCATCACACCATCATCGACGCGTTTATCATGATGTCATCGTATATCTGCAGCTGTCTTTTCCGACATAAACAGTCGTTGCAATCTTGGTTTTAATAGAAAATAACGTAGGGATTTCTCTGGAATTTTTTTACCAGTCTCTTTCCATCTACATTGACCACATGTTGGACAATGAGTCTTTGATTGATTATCCTTCCAGTACAGAATGTAATCATTTTTGCATGCATCTATTTTATGATAGTCAAGGCCAAGGTCCCGAATAATCTTTTGACACTGGTTGTAATCTGAAGGTAATGTGTGGCCATCAGGGAGAGCATCATTAAGTAGTTCTAGCAACATTTTAAACGATTTATTGCTCCATCCATTTAGGCACTTGATATGCAACAGTTTAAATTTGAATGATAGTGTCGTGAATTTATTACAACCAGGATATAACTTATGTGATGCATCATTAAAAATTCGGGTATACTGCCCGTCCGATCTTGATCACGTACAACTGGTTCATCTTCCATGTTATCATCAGATATAGTATGCATTCCAAAAGCAGCATCTATGAGCCTGTGCATGTTATCTATTTCTGTTTCAGGAAGTTTCTGAGGCGGATCACTAGATTCATCGGGCATCTTCCATGTTCTATACCCAGGTTCTATTCCGAACTGAAATAAATCAGATATTACATCACGTGGTTGATATCGAGCTGTCCTATGATGTTTACAAGGACAAAGAACCCTGTCCCCATATGCTTCTTTGCTAAACAGATAATCAACAAAATTATGAACCCCATTCATAAATTCTGCACTAGCCCGATTACTGTCAACCCAACTCATATCCATGACGTTAGGTACCTTCATTAACATAACAATATAAACCATTAGCGCTCAAATATCATTTACATATTTAGGATGACAGAAAATATAATAAAATTGTATTTGCTTAAGGTTGAAGGTTACGGTTAAAGGGTTTGGATTTATAATTTTATATTGTGAACTATAATTTTTAAATTAATTGATATTTTCAATGCATGCTTCCTATTAACACCTACAGGGTGATATGTCCTATACACACACTAGAATGCCTAGATCCCTTAATAGCCGCTAGTTCTTGGCATGCTCTATTTCGAGAAAATTTTAGCAGAACTTCCTTACAGTTCTCCAAGTACACAGAGTTAGACTAAGGGCAACGGAGCCACCGTGTCTAACTATGTACCCAGAGAACTTATAGGGAGTGCTGACGAAATTTCTCAAAATAGAACAATATAGGGAGTGCTGACGAAATTTCTCAAAATATAAAGGTGATTCTTCTTTGGAGGGTGGTCATCTCCAACCACCCCCTTCCATTTCTCCCAAATATTATCATAATATAATTAAACTATATAATATATTTTTTAAATTTGTTAATAAATGTTATTAATACTAATCCGTTTTTAGAAAAAATTATACCATTGGAAAGGTCTTACCGAGAGCTATAAAATGAGACTAATATTAAATAATTTTAAAGTTAGATTTAAATTAATATTTTTTTAATCAAATAAAGGGTTTGATATTTTATTGGTGCACTTTTTTCAAGGCCAAGAAGGAAAGTTTGTACCACTTGCTTCTTAGATGCTCGTTCAAGAGTTAGGAGGCCTTGGGACCACTTCAAGCAGCGACGAGGGTTCGCTCCCAAGTCCCACTCGAGTGCTCTATGAGCTCTTTGGCCGACGTGGAAGAGGTAGAGAGTGAAGAGAAGCATTCAGACTCCATGGGACATCATGACGATGGGGATACTAACAATAGGATTTTTAAAAGCAAAGAAGCGGCTGAATCAGAGCTTATTAGATCGGTTGTTTCTATCTTTAAGCTCTCAATCTCGCCATCGGTTGATTCTTTCACGAATAAGGTTAGACATTTTTGTAATTTGATTGTAACCTGATCCCTTTTTGATATTCAAATAAACTGTTCGGAGGCTGCCTAACCCTCCCTCATTTTTGAGGAGTTCTCAAAAAAACCATATACATGGACGATTGAATTGTTGCAGGGTCTCAATTTTTTTTTGGGGCAACCGAATTGATACTACATTACTATGTTGCTCGGGGACTGCCTACCCCTCTCTTGGAAATTTGTTCAATGTTAGCAAACAACAAACAGATACTGGTGTGCTACTAAGATGTAGGAGTCCAAACCTCGGGGGCAAATAAAGGTGTGAAAATCCCATTCATAACAACCGTTTTGCCTTTTGGATTCAAAAAGGGTTAAATTAGGGGGAAAACAAGGGCATTTTTAGCATTCAAAAGAGAGAAAATAAGGTATAGGTCCACAATAACATTTTTGTTAGACTAAGAAGACAAGTTCATTTGTTTGTCTACAATAGGTCTAGAGGATACAGTTAGTTTTAAAGGTTATCCTCTCCCATGTTTTTTTGCATGTAAGAAAAACATTTTCTAACAGTTTTTGATGACGTGTCTTTTTTAAATATCAAAAATACTCATGAGATCCTCTCATGTTAATTGACAGTAGATGCTATAGTGCCACATGTTGCTACAATGATTAATTCACAGTAGCAGCTATAGGGCAACAGGTTGCTTTTAATGATTTTACTATAGCAGCTATAGTGATTTCATCGTGGTTGCTACATAGATTTCATTATGGTTTCTACAGTGATATCACTATAGCATTGAGTACCATTATGTCTATATGAGTACCACTTAAAATCATTATAGAAGTTACAGCGAAATCTCTGTAGCAGCTATGATAATTACTGTGATTGCTACAGAAATTTCACCATGGTTGCTACAATAAAATCACTGTAGCACTCAGTATTATTTTAGCAGCTCAATGTTACTGCTATAGTGATTTTATTGTAGGGAATTGAGTACCAACACTAAAACTCATTTGATACGGGTCAGATTGCACAAGCCAACCACACCAACCAAACAGGTTAGGTGCCTTGATGTCAATCTTAACTCTTAAGCCCATAAGGCAACATCACGAGTTAGACGACGATTGTGGAGTTTCTATTCCCCTAATCTAGGCTAGAACCATAGCTCACATTATGACAACATTAACCACTAGACTTAGGGTACTTGAAAGAGACCACCACCACCCAAAGACTAATCCCCAATTGGTCAAGATTTTGCATGAGTCAACGACACCAACAAAACCGATCCGATGTTACCATGTCAATCTCAACTCCACGCCAAAGGCGACATTACGAGTTAGACGACGACTGTGGTGTCACTATTCCCCTAAACTACAGTTAATCCTATAATCACAATCGTGATCCAGAATATCCAAACAATGGTTAGGGAGTGACTCTAACTTCTACTGCCAAGCTAACGGTCTGATCTTAATCAAAATCAAACCCTAAAAGTCTAAATACCACTAGTAATAGGGTACTAGAAAGAGACCACCACACCCAAAGACTCATCCTCCAATTGGTCAGGATTGTACACAAGTCAACCATGTCAACCAAAACGGTCCAGCACTACCATGTCAATCTTAATTCTACGCCAAATGTGATATTACGAGTTAGATGATGATTATGGTGTCACTATTCCCCTAAACTAGGGATAGAACCTAGAACACACGTATACGTGTCTGGGTAAACCACAAGGAGAGTAGGGAATTGAATGACCCTAAACTAGGACGGTGACCGACGGTAGTTGAACAACCAACCCGAGCTCCTCCGACCATCTCGCTACCTGGAATGAGAGGCTCTCAAGGGTGATGAGTCCACTCGAGGAGAGGTCGCGTGTAGGAGATGGGAGGAGGGGAAGGAGACACGGAAGATCTTCCCCCCTCGCCCATCGCCTGTACTGGCCACTGCCAGAACACAGCCAGAGCATCATCTCCCCGGTGTTGCCCCCCTCCCCCCCCAACGGCCGAGGAGAAGCACAGAGAGGGAGGTTGGGTCGGAGACCCCTCGGCAGAGAGATAGGATCCCCACCATTGGGAAGGCAGGCGGTGTACTCCTCCGAGGGAAGGGTTCTGTGTCGTCATGGCCGGGAGAGGGAGGTGCCGGGGCATAGGAGGGCTCGCACACGGAGGATTCGGAGGTCTGAGCCGGGGCGAAGCCGACGAGTCTGGCCGGGCAGCGCCCATGTAGCCTAGACCCCAGCAGTGGTAGCAAGTCATCCCGTTCCGGCACTCCAAGATCTCCTGGTCGCGATCCTCAAAGTGGAAACAATAGCCCTTCGGGAACGCGACGAAGCGGCGCGGAGGTTGCGAGATCCTAGTGGCTCCGGACCTAGGGTTAGGGTTTGGTAGCGGGGGAGGAGACGAGAGGGCCTCAATGTAAGTGCAAAACCCAGAAGGGAGGGTACGGACTGGGATAAGGTTTGAACGGGTGGTGGTGAACCTGCAGCGGGGAGGCTGTTCCTCTTCCCAACACCACGTCTCTTCGGTGGTGGGCGATGCCTCGATGGACGAGCCTTGGCACGTGGGCTGTCAATGCCACCTGAAGCCCTCGCCGCCGTCGCCGTGTGGCACCTCGAACCCGTCACCACACCCTCCCTCCCCCTTCTCCGAGAGATCCATCCTCCTCACTCATATGTTTGGTAATTATAGTCCTGACATATGTTTGGTAATTTAAAAATAGGCATATGGTCATTTCCTATGTCTGGCTATCTTGAAATATTTATATAAAAAACAATATTGGCATTGTTTGGTCGTATTTAATAGTTAGTTTAGAAAGAGATTTAGCGCCGCCTCTAATATGTATATATACTAACAGAGCCACACGTGGACCTCTTTTGAAGAAACAATCCTTCTCCGGTATGTGAACACAGCTCTCTCTCTCTCTCTCTCAAGGTGGGTTCACCCTTCCTAACAATGATTATGAAAGAAAAAAAATGTGTCCTTAACCATCTTACTACTATAGATAATTTGTCCTTAACCCTGAGGGACCATGTTCACTGGGCCAACCAATTGTGTGGTGCTTTGATGTGCCAACGTGTGCGGACCTTCCATAGTCCAATACCACGGTGCGTTGGGTTATCCGGCTGGCGCTTGAGTGACATGTAATCCCTACAGGTTATCCGACGTCCAGTGTTTGATGGGTGCGTTTTGATGAGTCAATCTGTCCACACAATTAACCCAGACCTAGTGGTTGTCAGTATGACTGACGATGTTCCGGATGCTAGGCATAGCACCGGAAGGTGTGTGGTGCTATAGATGACAAGTCATCAAACCCTAGTCAGATGATCGATCGGGATCTAACGGTGCTCCCCACCGCCCGAGTCGTATCATGGCACCAGAAATAGGAGGGACTAAGGATTATCGGAGTATAGTAGAGAACAGGGTTACGAGGGAGTAACATAAGTTTAGGATCACTAGAGTTCAACTCGCGTCGCACTCTGGGTGGCTACACGAGTTAATCGGATTAAGGCTGATTAACGGAACTTTCGGTGTGTCACCGGAACAGTTAATCAGGGATCCGGTTGGAGCTAGAGATCCCGAACCCTGAAGGTTCCACCCTATCGTTGTGTATAGGAATTATTTCCCGACCTAGTTGGATACGTTGGATGCGAAGTAGCACGATGGAGCGCAAGCCCGAAGCCTAAGAACCTAATTCACATGTGTTACGGGCCGTAGGGGTATTTTGGTAAATACTAAAATATGGCTCAAAATACATTGAATATGGATCTTAGAATGAGCGAAATAATTCCAGGAGCTCATAGGCGCTGATGGAACTCGATTCCGAGTAGCGCACCTCACTCAGTCTCTCTTTCAGTTTTCCACTTTTCGTGAAGGGCGTTTTCGTCCAGGCTTCACGATAGACACTTGGAATCCTTAAAAACCGCCCCTCTCTATCCTAATCTATCTAGGGCCGGCCCTAGCTTCCTTGAAGCCATGGGAGACCGGCTCTATAAGAGAATAGGGAGGGGGAGGGGCCGGCCTTTAGTGCTCCCCCTCTCCTCCAAAAATCCGACCCCCCCTTTGCCTCCTCATTTGTGGTTTCGGCCAAGGAAAAGAGAGGAAGAAGAAGGGAGAAGAAAGAGGAAGGAAGGAGAAGGAAGAAAGGAGAAAGAGGAGGAGAAAATCTCACGGCTCACCATCGTCTTCGCAACGGATTTCTCCGTCGGCTCGTAATCCTTGCACTCAGAGACGAGATTTTGAGGATTCTTCAATTCGCAAAGGACAAGGTGCTATCCGACAGTTTCCCTTGCGATTCAAGTGCAGTTCTTCATCGTTCCTTCATCTCCAAATCATAGATCCATAAGGTATGATGATTCTAAACACTTAACTAGATGTATGCATGTCTTCCGTAGATTGTAGTATGCCTCTAGGGTGTCCGCACATATGTTAAGATCATAGATTTGCGTGTAGATTGTTTTGTAGAATTAAATTTTAATGAAATATACACCGTATGATCTTCGGATCTATCTTTTGCTTCCACTGCGACTCTGATAAACGGATCCAATTCCAACAATTGGTATCAGAGCACGCTTTGGTGTATGTTTCATGCATGAATTCGTGAAAACATCATGTAAATATATGATGGCATATGTTTTCGTTGGGGTTCGGCGTAGATCATGCATATAAATTGTGCTATGTATCATCTTTTTGCAGGTGCCGTGCTGAATAGTAATCTGTGATTGCTTGCCTCCAGGGGTCGGACCCCGGATTTAATTTTGCATTGATTATTATTGTGATTATGGGTTTTAAGGCTCTAGATGGGCGAGGGTGGAAGTCGACCACCCTCGGTTCCCTAGCCATGTTTTCTAGGATTGTTTCTTTTTTCTTTCTAGCGAAATTATACACGAACGAGCACTTGCTCGGAGCGTGTTAGTTTTTCGATCACAGGAAGAAGGAGATGATGCTACATCCACGGTTCGGGCAAGCGGTACCATGGCGTGTAAAGACCCGGCGAAAGCATGCATGTTGGCGATGATGGGGATCGTTGTCAGAGATCGTGTAGAACGGAAGAGCAGGATATCTTGGCTGTGCTATTCAGGTTCAGGGGTCGGACCCTGGACTTAATTCAGTTTGGATGTTATTTCTGTTGATTCTCTTTTCTTAGTGTTTAGAGAACCCCGATAATAATGTGATTATCTATCTTGCTTGTGAGTTTGTCTCTAGATCAGGCTTAGGGTTAGTACTAAGCTTATGGATTCATCAGTGTCTCTATATGGTTCTAACACGTGCGAATCCGGTGGCTAGCTAAAAGGAAAGGTAGTAACCGCCCTCGTGGTAGTTCAGGTAGCCAAGTACTGTGCACCGAGATAGACACAGTGTTAGATTTGTTTAGAGATAACTAATGTCTCCATAAGAAGTATGATAACCCTAGTGGGATGCCCTTTCCCCGCGTGGTCCTAGCGACCAAGTTAGGTTAGGATTTCACTGTGTGATACCCGTTTCTAGATGACGTTTGATGGTAGCATGAACTCATCACAATTTGGTTATGCCACCATTAGGTTGAGGTCCGACGGAGGTTGTCGGATGTCCCTATTTGGCCAGCATCGAAACCTATAATGAGATGAGGTCTACTATGACATTGGGCATCAAATTGTAAACGAGGCGTCATTCTAGTGGGAGTCCTTTCCACATTGACCTTAGGCTAGGCTCTAGATCTTAGGATTATGGGCAAACTAGTGAAGTATCGAGATCCTTGGAATCTATGTAATGTGATCCTTGTAAGAAAGACGAAAGCTGAGTATTCGAGGTAGGGACTATGATATTTTACAAGGATACTAATGCTTTACGGGAATGTTTGTAATCCTAGTAGGAGCATGGTAGACCAGGGTCTAAGTCTAGGAGGTCGTAACCTTTCTAGATATGTATAAAACCTCATAACAAAGGGATGTGTAAGAGGTTCCCTCCAAAGGGGAGCCCCTGGCCTCCACAATCAACCGGCTAAGGGTCTAGGTGGGAGGTACGCAGTTCGATATTCCCACCGGGTGAGAGCTGTGTTCCTTCCATACTGGTTTGCCTAGTGGTTTCCTTCGGGACATGGAGGATGCCGGTGGCAGTGGGTGACGGTTTTTTTCCTGCACCGCGGGAGCCTATGAGCCCCCCTGCCGGCACCACCTAGATTTGTGGGAAGCATCCAAAAGCTTGTGTGATGTCGGCGTTGCTGCGCACGCGGGTCACATAAAGCTGGCCAAAAGGAGACTGGGAGGCCTTTCAGTTACCATGGGTAATTCTGATGAAGACTGGGTCGTAAAAACCCCGTTGGCTGAAGCGGTTGCATGCTCTCACCGAGATGCTGTCTCCAATTCAAGGCCGATAGTCTCAGTGCTCGAGCCCAGGGAATTTAGATTCCTGGATGTCTCCACTTGAGGTAGTGAAGACATAGTGGCTGGAGTAAATATTATCTATTTCTAAATTCCATGAAATAGATTGTAGTAAACCTTAATTTTGCTTTGAGCCATTGTTTACAGAAATCATGACCAAGCTCGACCCCCTTGACTCCATACTTAATTATAACAAACTTACGAGACCAAACTACGAGGATTGGAAGCGCAACCTAATGCTCGTCCTAAAGGTTGGCAAACACACAATTGTCCTAAGTACCCCTCAACCGGCCATGCCGGGACCAAGTGCAACTGAGCCTAAGTTGAAGGAATGGACAGACTGGCTAGATGCTGATGAGATGTGCAAGTGCTATATAGTGGTATCCTTGCAGACCGTCCTTCAGAAGCAAGTCGAAGACATGGCCTTCACTTCAGACATGATGCTCTACCTAAAGGGAATGTTCGAGGGTCGTAATCGGGTAACTCGTTACCTGACCATCAAGAAATTGGTGTCCACGAAGATGGCAGAAGGGACATTAGTTCGGGATCATATGCTGAAATTGTTTAGCTATGTGAATGAGCTTGGTTCCTTTGATATCATTTTGGATGCAGAGATCCAGACCGACATTTTTCTCGCGTCTCTGTCAGGAGCGTTTGAGGGCTTCGTTACCAACTTTAACCTTAACCGGTTGAAGATGTCTAACGCAGAGCTCCTAGCGGCGCTCTAGGCGGCAGAGGATGGGATGAAGGTAGGAGCTCAATCCCTGAACGTAGAGCGGAATTCTTCTCTGAAAGCCAAAGGCAAGTTTCAGAAAAGAAAGTCTAAGAAGCCCGTGAAGATGGACCAGGTGCAGTTGAAGGTTCCTAAGCAGAATGGTCCGACGAAGCCCAAAGGAACATGCTTCCGATGCGGCTTGAAGGGGCACTGGAAGGGCGACTGCCGCGCAGCTCCCAAGAAGGCTGAGACAGGTATATCTCAAATCCACATAGTGGAATCCCTTGTAGCATCCAGTTGTTCTCCTGTTTCATGGATTATGGATTCTAGTTCCACTAACCATGCTTGCAATAATTTGCAGGGGTTCAAGGAGACAAGAAAACTAAGTGATGGGGAGATGATCCTAAGCATGAGAACTGAGGCCGTGGCAGAGGCTGAAGCAGTTGGAAATATCGTCTTGCAGTTTCTTGATGGAAGAAGTTTATTACTTAGAGACATACTTTATGTACCATCCTTGAGACGAAACTTAATTTCTGTTTCCTTATTGAATAATGAAGGTTTTTCAGTTTTATTTGATGCTTCTGGTGTGTCAATTAAACTGAATGGTTCCTTTGTTTATAAGGGGAAGATACAGAATGGTCTCTATGTAATTAACTCCAATCATAAGCAGGATAACATAACTGAAGCATGTGTGGTTAATTTATCTAAAAGAAAAAATCCCTCAGACAATCCAATACTCCTTTGGCATCTGAGGCTTGGACACATAACCTCAGATAGGATTCACAGGTTGGTTAAGGTAGGACTCTTAAGTCCAGATATTTCAGAAAGCCTACCGACGTGTGAGTCTTGCCTGGAAGGCAAGATGACTAAAAGATCTTTCCGAGCACATGTTCACTGGGCCAACCAGTTGTGTGGTGCTTTGATGTGCCAACGTATGCGGACCTTCCATAGTCTAATGCCACGGTGCGTTGGGTTACACGGCTGGCGCTTGAGTGACATGTAATCCCTACAGGTTATCCGACGTCCAGTGTTGGATGGGTGCGTTTTGATGAGTCAATCTATCCACACAATTAACCCAAGCCTGGTGGTTGTCAGTATGACTGACGATGTTCCGGATGCTAGGCATAGCACCGGAAGGTGTGTGGTGTTATAGATGACAAGTCATCCCTAGTCAGATGATCGATCGGGATCTGACGGTATTCCCCACCGCCCGAGTTGTATCATGGCACCAGAAATAGGAGGGACTAAGGATTATCGGAGTATAGTAGAGAACAGGGTTACGAGGGAGTAACATAAGTTTAGGATCACTAGAGTTCAACTTGCGTCGCACTCTGGGTGGCTACGCGGGTTAATCGGATTAGGGCTGATTAACGAAACTTTCGGTGTGTCACCGGAACAGTTAATCAGGGATCCGGTTGGAGCTAGAGATCCCAAACCCTGAAGGTTCCACCCTATCGTTGCGTATAGGAATTGTTCCCCGACCTAGTTAGATGCGAAGTAGCGTGATGGAGCGCAAGCCCGAAGCCTAAGAACCTAATTCACATGTGTTACGGGTCGTAGGGGTATTTTGGTAAATACTAAAATATAGCTCAGAACACATTGAATATGGATCTTAGAATGAGCGGAATAATTCCAGGAGCTCATAGGCACTGACGGAACTCAATTTCGAGTAGCGCACCTCACTCAGTCTCTCTTTCAGTTTTTCACTTTTCGTGAAGGACGTTTTCGTCTAGGCTTCACGATAGACACTTGGAATCCCTAAAATCCGCCCCTCTCTATCCTAATCTATCTAGGGCCGGCCCTGGCTTCCTTGAAGCCATGGGAGACCGGCCCTATAAGAGAATAGGTATGGGGAGGGGCCGGCCTTTAGTGCTCCCCCTTTCCTCCAAAAATCTGAACCCCCCTTTGCCTCCTCCTTTGTGGTTTCGGCCAAGGAAAAGAGAGGAAGAAGAAGGGAGAAGAAAGAGGAAGGAAGGAGAAGGAAGAAAGGAGAAAGAGGAGGAGAAAATCTCGCGGCTCACCATCGTCTTCGCAACGGATTCCTCCGTCGGCTCGTAATCCTTGCACTCAGAGACGAAATTTCAAGGATTCTTTAATTCGCAAAGGACAAGGTGCTATCCGACAGTTTTTCTTGCGATTCAAGTGCGGTTCTTCATCGTTCCGTCATCTCCGGATCATAGATCCATAAGGTATGATGATTCTAAACACCTAACTAGATGCATGCATGTCTACCATAGATCGTAGTATGCCTCTAGGGTGTCCGCACATATGCTAAGATCATAGATTTGCATGTAAATTGTTTTGTAGAATTAAATTGTAATGAAACATACACCGTATGATCTTCGAATCTATCTTTTGCTTCCGCTGCGACTCTGATAAACGGATCCAATTCCAACAGCGAGATCCTAGTGGCTTCGGACCTAGGGTTAGGGTTAGGTAGCGGGGGAGGGGACAAGAGGGCCTCAATGTAAGTGCGAAACCTAGAAGGGGGGGGGGGGTACAGGCTGGGATAAGGTTTGAACGGGTGGTGGTGAACCCGCGGCGGGGAGGCTGTTCCTCTTCCCAACACCACGTCTCTTCGGTGGTGGGCGATGCCTCGACGGACGAGCCTTGGCACGTGGGCTGTCAACGCCACCTGAAGCCCCCGCCGCCATCGCCGTGTGGCACCTTGAACCCGTCACCACACCCTCCCTCCCCCTTCTCCGAGAGATCCATCCTCCTCACTCATATGTTTGGTAATTAATAGTCCTGACATATGTTTGGTAATTTAAAAATAGGCATATGGTCATTTCCTATGTCTGGCCATCTTGAAATATTTATATAAAAAACAATATTGACATTGTTTGGTCTTATTTAATAGTTAGTTTAGAAAGAGATTTAGCGCCGCCTCTAGTATGTATATATACTAACAGAGCCACACGTGGACCTCTTTTGAAGAAACAATCCTTCTCCGGTATGTGAACACAGCTCTCTCTCTCTCTCTCTCTCTCTCTCTCTCTCTCTCTCTCTCATAAATCCTATTAAAGACCTATAAGATGATAAACAACCATTCATTGCATTTAATGGTCATTTGATGTTTATTAGGAAAATCATCTCTCTCTCTCTATCTCTCTAAACAAGTGAACATCACTCACTCTAGAATGCACATTTCTACAGATGGTTGTGATGTCGTTTGTGCCAAGTAGCATGTATCAAGTTCATTAAGGCATTGCCCGGGTTTCTTACTAATTTATTTAGTTTTTCAGTCTGATAATTATTTTAGAACAACCATGGGATCACTCCATGAACACAAAATCAGTAAGGCTCATTAGTGCGGATGGAATGAGTATCAATCTGCAAAGCATTTGTAGTATTTAGTCGAGAACAATAAACTTAAGTCCGAACTTGTGTTATTCACAGTTTAGATGTAGGGCCGGAGAGTGCAACATTTACGAGCTCCCGTCTCAAGATCTTCCCAGCAGCCGATTTTGGTATCGAGCTGGCAAATGCAACCCGGCGGATTTTTTTGTATGGTGCAACCTGCAGCAACAATGGCAGTCAATAACACTGCTTTATTAATTCTCGGCTTTCGGATTCCATAGATCCATCAAGAAAATGATGGTATAGACCATCATAAGAACCATATGAAAGTATGAAACAGGAATTCACAGATCCTACAACAGATTATTAGAGGAAAAAAAACTAAAGTTGCAATGAGGAACAAAGGGGTAGTACCTGTTTGGAAACAAAATCCATGACTTGTTCTTCATTGAGGGTGCTCCCAGGTTGGCGCACCACGAATGCCATAGGTATCTCTCCTACTTCTTCATGAGGATACCTGTCACATTAGAGAAGATAGGTAAATCAATAAATGCCACAAATTGCCTTCTTGAGATCTGGAATCATGTATGGTCTTATTATGTTCGATGGAGCATGATGGTTTGGTTAGAAGATTGAGATGACACTCAACGTCCTGAAGACCCAGGGGATACGGGGTGTGGGACCCTTGTGGGTAATGGAGTCCGACGATTTTGGAGGCAGTTTGGTAATATTTTTTTACAGTTCTGTGTAAACCAGAACTGTATGGGGTATATATAGTTGGTTAGCCGTTAGACAGAACGAATTTGTTCAACGTCCTTAAAGAAGGGTGAACATCACCGTCCTCTTCATTGGCCCATTTTAAGGGTATATATGTCATTTCAGTTTAAGCATCATGGTGGAATGACCAAAAGTGCTTGAAATGGGCCAATCATGAGGACAGTGATGTTCACCCTCCTTTAAGGACGGTGAACAAAATCGTTCTCGTCGTCAGGTCCTGTTATTCCTTGTACTGTCATTTATTTTTGGCTCGACGCATAATGGAATCGGCCGTGAAGGGAGGACATAGGCAAATTGTCGAACCTCATTAAATTTTCGTGTCTTTTCTTGATGTGTGATTCATCTTGTTCTTTGGCTTATTCCTAACAATTCTAACTATATATTTCTTGCAGCTATCAGTCTCCTAATCTGAATGACTCTTTCTAGACTCTTGATATTTGCCCCATTTGGGGACATTTGAGAATCCATCATCGTCTTTAATACATCCTGATCGGTCTCCATTAATATCTTGCCTAGCATATTCAAATTTTCAGTTCCTTACTACTCGTTAGCTAGCAAATCCTTTTTCAGGATCAAGACTAAGGGTATCTCATTCAGAAGACAATTCACTCAGTTTAGAAACTGAGTCCTTATTGCCCTTCTGCCACTTTACACATCAACCTCACTTTCTCATCTGTCTTGAAGACCATCATACGAAATCTAGAAAAACATTAAACATGAACCACACTTCCATAATTTTGCTTCTAAGGTACCAAACAATCAAAACTGTGATTAGAATCGCCATATAATGTTTTTAAGGATACATACGAAATAAATAATAATAGTAATAAAAGAAACTTGCAGTATTAGTAAACCATCACGCATATGGTTTGGTAGGAGCAGTCATGGCCAATGTAAAATGTCTATTATTGAGAACCTAAAATAGTTCTACATAGTAAAAGAAGTTATAAAAATGTAGGGATCATTTTTCATATTGCATGAACATAAGTGTAACTATACAATATACTTTTTTCAGAACAAAATTTAATGGATACATACGGAATAACAGCAGCATCAGCAATTTCTGGATGAGATTGAAGTATATGCTCCAATTCAGCTGGGGGAACCTGACCCATGAAATATAATAAACTATAAAGTTCAATGTATAAATACGAAGTAAAAATAATTGTTACGGCACAAGTAGAATTCCCAAATCATTTCGATGACCTGGTATGCATTGTACTTAATCAGTTCCTTTAACCTATCGACAATAAAGAGTAGACCATCGTGGTTGAAGTAGCAAAGGTCACCCGTCTTTAGCCAACCATCGGAGTCCAAGGTAGATGCATTGGCCCATCATCACCTATGTAACCTGCACTAAGAATATTAATATCATGCTCAAGGGAGTCCATGTTTTTAGCAACCTACGTCCTTTTCTCTTCAAAAGTTTAAATCCACTATCACCCCCAAAAACCCAAACTTTGACTTACATAAAGCTACCAGAGTACAATGAACCACTGGAGTTAAAATCACTGCTTATCTACCTGGTATTGCACATCAAACAGATCTCTATATATTAAATGATCGCTACAAACATGTGTGCCTGATATAATGGATATGGAACTATATTCTTGTTAATTTCATATGTTACGTAAAGAGGGAGGAGAGAGAATAGGATTGGGGAGAAAATCTCCTTTGTATTATCTCATTAATCTCACGTTAACATTACATAAGACTACCTCTCTTTATATAGAGAGAGACCACACACCATTACGTTACCACAACCGAGGTGGACTAATAGAATACACACACTACATCTAATACCCCCCGTCAAACTGATGTAAGGTATAAACCGACATCAGTTTGCTTAATAAAAGGAAGGAGAAAGAAAGAAAAAAAAATTACATCAAACAACCCTTTTTTTTTATGCTGAAAAGTAAAGATAGTGCCAAGACGAGCTGCAAGCAAGTCGTACTGGAAACCCGATTGACCTGCAAGCAGGACAACCGGGGGAACCCGGCCAACCTGTAAGCAGGTCAACCGGGGGAATTGACAATGATCACTAAGGATCGGAGCGAAGGAAGCCGACGGTGATGGAAGCCGGCAATAACGGAGGCCGAAAGGAGAGAGAGCGGCTAAGAAAAGGATGTGAATGCGTGAGACCTCATAAGAGGCAAGCACCCGGCCGAAGCAAGTGCTTGACACCTCTTAGAAGATCTCAATCATCACAAACAAAAAAAAAGGAGAAGATAAAGAGTCGTAGCTCTGATAGGGTCACATGACCAAGGAAAGGAAGAGGATCCGAAAACCGGCATAAGAATGACCGGAACGAGAGTGGATCCAAAAGCCGGCACAAGATAAGTGTGACCGGAACAAGAAAGGATCCAAAAGCCGACACAAAACAAGTGTGATCGGAACTAGAGAGGATCAAAAGCCGGCACAAGACAAGTGTGACCCAAACGAGAAAGGATCCAAAAGCCAGCACAAAACAAGTGTGACCGGAACTAAAGAGGATCTAAAAGCCGGCACAAGACAAGTGTGACCGGAACAAGAAAGGATCCAAACGCCGGCATAAAACAAGTGTGACCGGAACTAAAGAGGATCTAACAAGACAAGTGTGACCGGAACAAGAAAGGATCCAAACGCCGGCACAAAACAAGTGTGACCGGAACTAAAGAGGATCTAAAAGCCGCAAGGCGGATCGGTAGGGTGCAGAGCGTAAAAATACCAAGGCGCAAGGGCACAGAGCGAGGCGATGGGACAGGCGAATCGACAAAGCGCAAGTGCATAGGGTGCAAGGCGGGCTAACAAAGCTTAAGGTGCAGCGGACGGCGGGCGCGGGACGCCAAGGCGGCCGGATCAAACGGCTTAGGGCTCCGGCAGCCAGCAAGACTGATGGGCGCGGGCTGGAGCCAAAGGAGGAGCGGTAGCTCGAGCGCAGGGCCGCAGAGAGAACGCACGGCGCAGAGTCAGGCTCAAACTCAAAAGGGGATCACCGAGTTGGATCGGGTGTAGAGCATAGGTGAAGCGTAAAGCACAGCCTCAAGCTAAAAGGGATCCGAGAGAGAATAGAGAGAGAACACACACGGGCAGCAAATCGTAAATCACAGTCATTCGATGCAAATCGGATAGCTGTGATCATTTATATAGAGAGAGAGCCACAGATCAAGAGAGGGAGAGAGATGATCGGATGAGAGGGAGGATCTGGATGCATGGACGGCTGTGATCAAACCAGAGAGACAAGGGGATGCAAATCGGATGGCTAAAGAGAGAAAGATTTAATAAAGAGAGGAGACACCACCGGGACACCACCGGGACACATAGTACATCTAATAATGTTTTGCAGAGACACACACTACATCTAATAATGGATATGCGGGGACACACACTCATCTAATAATGGATTTGCAAGGACACACACTACATCTAATAATGGATATGCAGGGACACACACTCATAGGGCCGGCGCGATGCAATCGGGTGTGCGATCAGCGGGAAGACAGGTTGAGATCGGGTGAACGGCACGGGCCGGCGCGGATAAGGAAAGAGAGAGAGAATGGAGGAGAGAAAGGAGGAGACGGGAGAGAGAGATCCGGAGATCGGCCGGGCAAGGCGGGAGCGGTGGGACGGCGGGCGCCGGCGGTCCGGCGAGCAACGATCCGGCGGCCGGAGGGCGCTGGGCCTGCGTGGCAGATCCGGGCCAGTAGGGACGTGAGACCGACGCGCAGGGCACGGACGTGAGCGGGCCGGTGGGGACGTGAGACCGACGCGCAGGGCACGGACGGAGAGCGCGGGACCAGCACGTAGGGCTCGGACGGCGCGCTGGGATGCAGCCGTCCCGTGCCCTCTCTCAGGCGGCGACCGGATCTGGAGCGGGCGACCAAGGGCTGGAGACAGCGAGCGGCAGATCCGGCACGAACGGGCCGTCAGGGTCCGGATGCAGGCGGACGACGGGCGTGGGGCCGGGACCGAACGTCCATGCCGCGCTGGAGAGGAAGACAAGGGTCCTCGTGTCGGTGCCGCTGCTACGCAGGAGAGAGGAAGACCCATGAGCGCCGGATGGAGCAGATCCGGCGAGGTACCGGTGGCCGGATGCGGCACGAGACGGCGATCGCACATCAGGTATTTAGGAGAGAGAGACGGGAAAAAAACAATTTTTATTTTTCCCGGCCTCCTCGATGTCGTCGACGACGACCGAGGAGGCCGAGGCCGGAGAGGAGAGCGTCGAAACCCTAGGCGAGGGTTGGCTCTGATACCATGTTACGAAAAGAGGGAGGAGAGAGAATAGGATTGGGGAGAAAATCTCCTTTGTATTATCTCATTAATCTCACGTTAACATTACATAAGACTACCTCTCTTTATATAGAGAGAGATCACACACCATTACGTTACCACAACTGAGGTGGGACTAATAGAATACACACACTACATCTAATATCATAAAATATATATATAGAGGAATGATAAAATGCGGCGTGCCCCTATATATAAAATGCGGTTGGAACTTACCGCATGCCGCATTATAGCATGCCTATATATATATATATATATATATATATATATATATATATATATATAGAGAGAGAGAGAGAGAGAGTAGTGATCGGGTGCGAAACCTGCGAAAATTCTTTATTTGCGAAACCCAGCCGTAGCCGTCCGATCAACCGATCGAACGATCGGTGTTCACCCCGCCCACCGACCGCAGCTGTTACTGTGCCGGGCACAGTAACAGCGATTTCGGTGGGTGGGGTGAACTCTGGCCGTCTGATCGGCGTGAATCGAACGGCCAAATATCTCTCCGGCCGGTTAAAATTATTAACCGTTCGATCGAATGATCGAACGGGTGAGATCCCGTGGGACACCATCAAATAGGACAAAAGGTAATGATTGTAATCATTACCTTTTGTCCTATTTGATGGTGTCCCACGGGATCTCACCCGTTCGATCATTCGATCGAACGGTTAACAATTTTAACCGGCCGGAGAGATATTTGGCCGTTCGATTCACGCCGATCGGACGGCCAGGGTTCACCCCACCCACTACCTTTTGTCCTATTTGATGGTTTCCCACGGGATGTCATCCGTTCGATCGTTCGATTGAACGGTTAAAAATTTTAACCGGCTGGAGAGATATTTGGCCGTTCGATTCACGCCGATCGGACGGCCAGCGTTCACCCCACCCACCGAAATCGCTGTTACTGTGCCCGGCACAGTAACAGCTGCGGTCGGTGGGCGGGGTGAACACCGATCGTTCGATCGGTTGATCGGACGGCTGCGGCTGGGTTTCGCAAATAAGGGATTTTCGCATCTAAACCCGGTTTCGCAATAGATCGGCCCTCTATATATATATATATATATATATATATATATATAGGCGTGCTAGGGTGCGGCGTGCGGTACGTGCTGCGTCGCACCGCAGTCGTCTGATGCACCGCCGTGGTGCATGCGATTCACGCAGCGGTGCATCAGACGGCTGCGGTGCCACGCCGCACGCACCGCACGCCGCATTTTAGCATTTATCTCTCTCTCTCTCTCTCTCTCTCTCTCTCTCTCTCTCTCTCTCTCTCTCTATATATATATATATATATATATATATATATATATATATATATATATATATATATATATATATATATATATAGGGGTATGCTATAATGCGGCATGCAGTAAGTGCGACACCGCACTACAACCGTCTGATGCACCGCTGCGTGCATGCGATGCACACAGCGGGAGCATCAGACGGCTGCGGTATGGTGCCGCACTTACCACATGCCGCATTATAGCATGCCCCTATATATATATATATATATATATATATATATATATATATATATATATATATATATAAATATATATATATATATATATATATATATATAACCCACGAAATACCCAAGGTAGCTCTCGTATAAAGGCAACATGTTTTTTTTCCATAGGCAATCCCCATCTATAGAACACTCCCTTTTTCCCTCCGTCGTGCCGCCCACCGTTTGTTGCTGCCTACCACCATCCAACCGTCGTCGTCTCCTCCTCCTCCTCCATCCCTTCTTCTTGCTCCACCTTTTTCTTCCACTTCTTCCTCCTCTTTCCCCTCCTTTTTCGCCCCTCTTCCTCCTTGAAGTCGTAGCATTTGGCCATACTAATCCGAATACACCTTCTATGCGTTTAGCCAACCGTCAGAATGCATAGAAGGTGCATTTGTACTGTATAGTCGAAATGTTATGGATTCAGGAAGGAAGAAGAAGGGAAAAGAGGATGAAGAAGGGGACAAAAAAGGAAGAGGGAGGACGCGGCGGTGGTGGGTTGCCAGCGGTGGTGGCCATCGGTATTTCGTGGGCTGAAAGTAGCCCCACCCTTGTCTTAATTTTCACTAGGCGCCATTAGTAAAACACTGGGTGCCAATAGTGGGACCTAATTTAAGACACCACAGATAACCTTTCATTATGACTGGCCCCCGCAGCCAGAGCTCCCCCGGCTGTCCAGGTGGTAAGGACTCGCCGGAGACAGGGTCCACTATGTTTGCCTCCATGTCGGCCACGAGACGCCCCACCGAGCCATGCGCCCGAGGCTCGTCCGTACCCATGCTCCAGGCTGCCGCCCCCGAAGATTCCGTCAAACCATAACCCTGCAATTACTTAGCTCGATAAACCTGCTCTGGTAGATCTCAAGCCGAATTGAGGGTAATCTCGTCCGAGAAAATCACCTGCAGGATCTCCACGTGCGGGAACCGAGCCGCGAACCGCTCCGAGAGATCTTTGCCAAGCGGCGCCCCGCCGCACCCGACCACCTTCAGTGACGAGAGGTCGTGCCGGGCGACCTCGCTAGACTTCACCATCGCCACCACCAGCGGCGGCGACACCGGCAAATAGGTCACGCGGTGGGCCTCTATCGCCCGGAGCATGGCCCCGAGCTCGAACCGCCCCATCAGGATAGTCGTCAGCCCCAGCACCGCTGCACGCAGCAGCGCGAAGAACCCGTACACGTGGAACAACGGGATCGTGAAGAGGGCCACCGACGGGGCATCCCGATCCTCCGACGACGATGCGTGGTACCCGGCGATCAGGGCCACGACGTTACGGTGGGTCAGCACCACGCCCTTCACCCGCCCCGTCGTCCCTGAGGAGTAGAGGATCACCGCCGGGTCCGATTGCCAGATGGCATCGGCTGTGGCGACGCCGGGGCCGGGACCCGGGGAGAGGAGGGAGCAGAAGCTGGGGGAGTCAAGGAGGATAGTGGTAATGTCGCGGGGGAGCTTGTGGGCGGAGGAGGAGGTGGCGAAGGCGACGGCGGGACGGGTGAGCTGGAACTGGCGGGAGATCTCGTCGGGCGTGCTGGCGGGATTGGCGGGGGAGACGACGGCGCCGATGGAGAGGAGGGCGAAGTAGAGGACGGGGATGTCGAGGCGGGTGGGGGAGAGGACGAACGCCACGTGTCCCTTGGCGAGGCCCAGCTGGGAGCGGAGGGAGGCGGCTAGGACCTGGACCTGGGAGAGGAAGTCGGGGTAGGAAACGGCGGCGCCGGTGGCGGCATCGACGAGGGCCGGGTTCGAGGGCAGGGGGGAGGGGAGGAGGGAGAAGGCGTAGGAAACGAAGGAGAGGGGCTGGGCTTCGGTGGGGAGGCGGACGGGGGCCCGGAGGCTGCGGTAGGTCTTGGTCTCTCTACAGAAACCGCTTCTGGGATCGACGGAGCGCGGCGGAGGGGTGGTTTCGGACATTGGTACCGGCAATTGGGGATTTGAAACGGAGACGAAGAAATGGCGATGCAGAGGATGTTTGAAAAAAGGATTAATAAATTTAAATATTATTTATTTGATTAAATGAATTTTAATAGGTTATTATTATAAATATTTTCATTCTGAAGATTATTTAACGAAGGACTTAGTGGACTAAGTAATGACTATATTATTCTGAACTTTTTACTATTAACCCTGGGTTTTATTGGGTTAAGTTAACGCAGCCCTTATCTATATATATACTAAAATGGAAGCCTCTCTCCCATGTTGTGACACGTGGACGTCTATTAAAGGGCTAGAATTCTTCTTTTGTGTGTGAACGTGGCTCTCTTTTAAATCCATTTAAAAACCTATAATAAAGATGATAAATTTGCATTCAATGGCATTTAATGATCATTTGATGTTAATCTCTCTCTCTCTCTCTCTAACAAGTGAATCACACTCACTCCAGATTTCACACTTCTTCAAACAGTTGCGATATCGTCTTTGCCAAATGGCATACATCAAGCACATTCGGGCATTGCCCGGGTTTCTTACTAGTGAATAATAAGTTCCTTATAAAGACCCTAAAACCTCTTCGAAAATATAATCGCTTCTTCCTTTTTTCTCTTGAATTTTTTTTTTTGCATCATTTTCTCTTGAACTTTGAGTTGAGGTTTTTCCATATTTTTATTTTAGTATTACTGGGTTCTTGAAAAGAAGATTGGGTTCGTATGTCCTTCTCGAAGACATATAGATGAGAAAAAAAGTGAAGTACACTGGGGTCGTCGTATCTCTAGAAACGCTTGTTTGAAACTTCGATCTCAGGCTACGTCTATTTTCCCTTGCTAATTTTATTTTCTCTTATTTATATTGTTTCATGCTACAATAGTTTTATATCTAAAAATAATTATCTTAGAAATTCTTGTTTTAATGAATAGTATCCAATAGAGGACGAAGATGAATGCATCAGAGGATATAGTGACGATAGGAAGGAAACATCCAATGGGAAGAGAACGACGGGTAGTTTTCAATCAGCTTTCCCTCTAAACCGATGCTTTTGGCAGTAGTGACAGATTCGACATCAAGGCTTTACAATGAAGGTTTCTTAAAGCATTCCAACGGCCTCCCTTAGCATTCGCCTAACTAAGGGAGCCATTTTTGCCATGTCAGCCAAATAAGAGAGTTTAATTTTGTTCCACTCCAACAGCCTCCCTCCCCACTTCATAAAGAAAAAATGGATGGTCTTGATTTTCTAAAACCAACAGCTTCGATTGATTATGCAAATATCACATGGTTGCCATTTAACTGGATGGTCTTGATTTTCTAAACAACGGCTTTGGTTCATTCTGCAACATCACATGGGTGATGGTGGTATGCGGGATCCACCCAAGCGAGTGGTGGACACCTCACTCAGGCCCACAGCAAGTCTAGCCCACTTGCCCAGCCCGTCTAAAAGCCCACCCAAACTTTTAAGTTTTAACCTATATTCCAGCCCAGCCCAACTCTCGTTTAAAAGGGGTATTGTGTTCTGTTTCTTTGGATTGGGGAGCAGAGCAAGCAACTCTGATCAAAGGATTGTGGGAACTGGAAGCGGCGCACGATCGAAGGATTGTGGGAAGCGGCGCATGGATCGGCACGGTGGCGAGGCTCAATGCTTCGAGCAACGGTCAGGCGTGGGCCACATGGGGGTGGTGAGTAGTGACAGCCAGGTGACTTTCCCTCCTCCTCCTCTTCTTCTTCTCCTTGTTTTGAATCAAAGTCACTGCAAAATCTGCAATTGAACTTTGTCTTCTACTCTTCCTTTTCTTCTTGTTTTGAATCAAAGTCACTGCAATTGAAATCTGAGTATCTGAATATACATCAAGGGCAGGGCTGATTTTCAGATGGATCAGATCGGAAATTTGGAGTAGACGTGTTCAGAAAATTTCCAAAAATTTTTGGAATCCCAAATGATATTGATTTTGATTCCGAAATTTTGGAATTTCAAAATCCTTTTCCGATTTGGAATTTTTGGAATTTGCGGAATTTCGGAATGTTAAATTTTTGATTTTTTTGGAAATTTTCAAAATTCTCCCATTTGGGCAGTTTTTTGGGTTTTTTTTCAAAATTTTCAATTTTTGTAAAATTTTAGAATTTTCGGAATTGCACAACACATGATGCTTCGGATGAGTCTTGGTTGGGTCAGGTCGGGCAAAGGGTGGAGACAGTAGAATAGGATTTGGTTGGGATTTAAGAATTTTAAGTTTTATATGGGGTTTATGTGGGCTATTGTCCGCTGGTGTTGGGCTGGACCCATTTTAAGTATAAAAAAAATATATGGTGTCATATCCTTAGGTGGGGCCCAAAGCAACGGCTTTGTTGATTTTTTCCAAGGGTCAACAATGCACAACACCTGCTGCTTTGAATAGGTCTGGGTTGGGTCAAGTCGGATTAAAACATCGGATTTTTTTGGATTGGATGTTTTCGGAATTTTTGGATTGGAAATATAGGATATGGGGAATGTTAAGATTAAAAGATGGAGTGCCCTTTTTGTGCAGAAATATATGATCTATTGTTGTTTCATCTCCCCCAATTTGACTTAACCCTCCAAATTACTATATGATAATTAGCTAGAATGGGAGACTATGCATAAATATTATATAGTTATCGTGGTGTATGCCTAAATATCAAATAGATATGGGGGTGTCTGTCAAATTTTTAGAGGGGTAAGTATAATATCGATTTAAATAGGGGTAATTTATTAATTATTATATAATTTTGGGGGGTAAGTAAAATTTGCCCTATATTTTTTGTACTCATTTGATGATACTTTATAATCTAAAAATTTGTTATTGTAGGGTATAATGTCAGATCATCATCAAATGCTCAAGCCAAAAAAATATATTCTTTCATTCTTTAAGAAAATAAATGATCAATCAACAAGTGAGAAGCCTTCTCCATCTACTATTGATGATCCCGATAAACGACCTTCTAAGTCTCAAAGAGTCGAAATTAAAGAAAGCACTTCTTTTGAACGTGATCCAGGATTACGTCGTTCAATATCAAAATATCATGTTAATCAACGTGATGATGTTTGAAGATCATATATCAACATGGAGCCATGCCAACCAAAATCAGCGAAGTATCCACGCTCCCAAAATGGCAAATAATATCATCGATTTCAATATTTTTGGTTCGTACAGTTTTCTTGGCTTGAGTATTCTGAAGCAAAATATAGAGCATTTTGATTTCCATGTTTTCTTTTTTATAGTAATCCACCAAAGTTTTTGATATTTATTATTGAAGGATTTAAAAGTTGGAAGATGGTTAATAATGAAGATAAATGTGCATTTATGCACCATGTAGGGGTTCTTTGTTCACCACATAATATAGCTATGCACAATTTGGATAACTTAAGAAATCCATCTCAACATATTGACAAAGTGATGAATACACAATCTTCACAACAAATTTTATAGAATCGATTGTGAATCAAGACTATAATAGGGAGCATTATGAATCTCTTGAGTCTTCTAATCATGGTAATTTTATTGTGATAAAGTATTCGACAATGTTGAATAAAGAAGTTACAGAAGTTGTCTTAGAAAATGCTCCGGAAAATGTCAAATATACTTCACCAACGATTCAAAAGGAGATCTTGAATATCTTGCAAATAAAGTAAGAAATAAGATTCGTGAGGAAGTTGGAGATGCTAAATTTTGTATTCTTATTGACAAAGTACTTGACCAATCTATAGAGAACATATGGCTATTTTTTTAAGATTTGTTGATTGTGTTGGTCTTGTTTGAAAGCGTTTTTTTGTAGTTATGGGTGTTGATAACACTACTTTATTAACTCTTAAAAAATAGATATGCAATGTCCTTACTTGTTACAATATACGAGGTCAAGGGTATAATGGTACTAGTAACATACGTGGTGCATGAAATGGATTACAATTATTATTTCTCAAAGATTGTCCATAGGCTTATTATGTACATTGCTTTGCCCATCGACTACAACTAGTATTAGCTACGGTATCCAAAGATATGCATGATATTTGATTATTTTTTTCAAAACTGGGTTCTATTGTTAATCTTGTCAGTGCTTTTTCTAAACGTTATTCTAAGTTAAAATGTACTCGTGAAGCTGAAATTACAAATATAATATCTTCTGAAGAATATGAGACTGATACAAGGGCTAATCAAATTCATACTTTGCAACTAGCTAGATCTACTCGTTGGAGCTCCCATTTCGATTTTGTTAGTAGGTTGATTGATATGTTTGGTGTAATATGTACAGTTCTTAAAAACATGACTAAGAATGGACTCAACAACAATATACGCGAGGAAGCTATAGGCGCTTATAAAGCGATGAAATCTTTTGAGTTTGTATTTATATTGTATTTATTGAATAAAGTTATGAGAATCACTAATGTATTTTGCCAAACATTGCAACATAAATTTTAAGACATCTTAAATGCTTTGAATTTAGTCTCAACTACAAAAAAAACTTCTTCAAAAGTTGAGACATGATAATTGAGATACTTTCATTGGAAATGTGATATCATTTTGTGAAAGAAATGTTATTGATATACCTGATATGAATGCTCATTATATGGAGGGTATACGTTGTTCTTGTCAACAACATGACTATATTACAATTGAGCATCACTTCCGTATTGATATATTCAACGATATGATAAATTTTTAGTTTGTGGAGTTAGATAGTAGATTCACAGATCGATCAATAGAACTTTTTATTCTTAGCTCGATTTTGGATCCCAGTGATAGTTTTAAATTATTTAATATTGACAGTATTTACAGCCTTGCTAAGAAATTATATCCTCAAGATTTCAATCAAGTTGAGATACATACTTTGAGAAATCAGTTGGAGCATTACGAGTTTAATATACCAATCATTCAAAGTTTCAGGATATGTCTTCTCTTTCTGAATTATGTCAAAGATTAGTTGAAACAAAAAATTCAAAAAATTACTTCTTTATTGATAGATTGGTTCATCTTGTGTTGACTTTATTTGTTTCTACGGCAACAACATAACGAGCTTTTTCAGTTATGAAGCTTGTTAAAATAATACTTCGCAACAAGATGGATGATGAGTTTCTTACGGACTGCATGATTGTCTACATTGAAAGGATTCAGATTCCAAAATTGATGAATTCTACTCTCTGAACATCGCAGGGCACAACTTCAATAATGTATTATTATATTTGTGTTACATGTTTATTTAATGCATTGTTTTTTTTTCTAGTTTACGGTCTACTTTATGTATCTTTTTTATATTAATAAAGTTTTCTCGTACTATCAATGTTCACTTAAAAATTATACTTAATACTTTTTTACTGTATACAATAAAATTTTTATTGTAAAAAAATTTGTTTAGGTTCAGCCCAGCCCAAAATAAATTCCTGGCTACACCCCTGATTGGAGGTGATTTCTATCTTGTCACTTGCTCAAATGGGAGAAGGGAGCTAGCTAAGGGAGGCCATTGGAGATGCTCTTATGTAACCTCATCTCTCTTGGTGCATCTCATGTAACGACCATGAATTTTAAAATTATTAAAAAATTATAATTTTACCCTTGTGAGGATATGATACTTAATATTAGTACTTTAATGTCTTCAACGTCGACAGGATTCCAATGAACCTTGTTTCACTCGAATCCAACTTCCTTATCAGTAGTTATGGCCACTTAAATATGCTCGATAAAAAAAATAACGGGATCCAAATTTTCCTCTTTTGAATCAAACGTGATTCTGTAATACGAACCTACACGCAAAACAACTGAGTGCGACTCATAACAACCATTTAATTTTTCTGGATTTTTAGAAAGAAAAATATTATTTTTTCGGATGCGAAATGAACTTTTTATGATGAATAAATAAAATAGCAAATTAGGTATAGATCCTTAATTATTTTGCAATATTAGTCGCGGGACATCTTAATGGCTATATTAGCTATGGTCACTACAAGTAGACATTCTTATTTAGAAAGGAAATATATTCATCGAGAGGGACTTAAGCTATATTTCAAAAATTACATGTCCTACAACTAAAAGTCATCTCTCAAGAAGGACTTATGCCAAACTCTGCCCAAAGGGATTAGAAGAAGCTAAGGTCCCACCATAAAAAAAAAAAAAAATCGCAGCCGTCCACTTCACTCTGATCCAACGGCCCAACATCCACCCCTTTTTAAATCCCTCCCCAAACCCAGCCCAACCCAACCCATGACCCCCTCCCTCTCTCTCTCTATCTCTCTCTCTCTCTTCTCTCTCTCTCTCTCTCTCTCTCTCTCTCTTCTTCCTTATCTCCCCGACCTCTCTCATTTCTCTCAGATCTCTCCCCCTCTCTCGGATCCTCTCTCCCTCTCTCCCCCAAACCCGATCCGACCCGGCCCTCCCCCCAAAGCCGCTGCCCGAGCCGCCCCTTCCCTCATCCCGAGCCGTTGACCTCGGATTCCCGCCGACCGTCGCCGCCCCTACCCGGCCACCACCGCCCCCTACCCTGCAGCCGCCGCCCCTAGGCTCCCTACCAGTCGCCGCCCTTCCCCTCCCTTTAAGACCTGACCCCCCCTCACCCTGTTGAAAACCGAATCCCATCCCCCCATTGCAGTGAACCAGAGGAGAGAAATGAGAGGAAAAGAGAGAGAAACCAGAGTAGTGAGAGGAGAGGAAAAGAGAGAAGAAAGAGGGAAACCAGAGGAGAGAGGAAGAAGTAGAAGGAGAGGAGAGGGAGGCACGTGGTGGCTGCAACGGCGGCTTTTCCTCCTAGGTGATGGCCCAACCCTACCACTATCTCCTCCTCAGCTCGTAGCGCACCAGCAGTGACAACAACGACCCCGATGACCTCCACGAACCCCAACCGAGGCAAGCCCCTACACACACACTCCTCTTTCCGTTTATGTGAACACCCGGCCTTTCCGGGCCGGGCCTGAAATCCTCGTCGAACCTTGAGGCTCCCCCGCCAACCCAGGTCATAGGTGAGGCCGACCCGAACCATGCCCCGTCCTCCGGTGACTCCGCTGGCGACGCCACGATCAGAGCTCAAACCGGGCCCCGGAGTCTGCCTGCTCGAAACCAGACCTCCCTAGCTCGTGTCTCGGTGTCTCTCCTCCGCGCCCTCTACGCATGGGTGATACGGTGGAGGCCGGCCGAGCTCCGACCATTGATCACAGGCATGGCCCCCTCGACTGGCTTAGTCGGTTTTAGCAGACGGGGACAAATCCATCATTTCGGAATTGTTCCATGGTATTCTAATTAATTATAACAATTTTATATGAATTATTGTATGGCTATCTGTATGGAATTTTTCTGGTAATTAGAGGTCGACGTTAACATTTAACACCACTTAACTGGTGGGACCCTATCCATTAATGGTGGGACCCAAACCATTAACCAGTGGGCCCACCCGATTGAATCGAATCGCGGTGAAACCGCCAAATTTGTCTTTGCCACCATTTCGCGGGAGGTTGTCGGAATTCAGCGAAACCGGCGGTAACGGAACCAGTTCGAAGAGACCTACCTGTTTACAGTAGGTTTATTTAGAAAATAATTAATTACCAAAATACCCTTACGTGGGGCCCGGTTCAGCAAATCTTCCATCGACCATAGCGTTTAGGATCGAACCCCAATTGCCATGAAATCGTTGGCAATGAGTTCCAAACTTCGAGACCTACTTGTTGACAGTAGATTGGACCCTACTAGTCATAGTTATTAAAATGCCCCTACAGCGAGGCCATGTTTAGCCGATCTTGCATCGATCGCAAACTTGCGGTCCGGACTCCGACTTGTCGCAATACTAGCAACAACGGGTTCTAATTCTCGAGACCCATCCAATTATTATGTTACTGGAATCTAGTGCGTAACCTAGTTCTATGACTTAGGGGTCCACTTTGGCCTATAAGACATACCTTTTGAGGACCGAACCTATTTTGGAGCCGAGTTTCCCCGTACCCTACATCGTATAAAAATCGTACCTGATATCGTTAGGAAGGTTGTACCCTACTTTTATTTAGAAGTTTGAAATAGATTCCATAACCAGGGTCTAATGGCCCATCGATAACCATGGATTAATGACGCCTAAAATTCTCGACTCGGCCAACTCGGCCCTAAACACGTATCACTCGGTAGCAAGCATTAACCATGGGTCCGCTGTGTGTGAATTTGGCAGTGCGTAACCGGGACGATCCAGTCATAGATGGAGCAGAGACCAATCGAGAACAGTTAACGGGAGTTTGTACATGATCTACAACCAGGTGACATCTACTCCCTTTTTCGTGGTCTTTGATAGTGGGAAATGAGAACAACTAAGGTAGGTGTCCATGGTACTACATGCGGGTCCCACCGGGCATCGCCGCATGTGGTTACATGGACCCCTGCTTGCATGCGAAGTCGCGAGTCCGGCGACGCATACTTTAAAATATTAATAAAATTAAACATGCTTTAAAATATTATTAGAATATCATACTTTAAAATATTATTAAAATAAGCATGTTTTAAAATATATGATTAAAATAAGTATGCTTTAAAATATTAATAAAATAATCATAAATAAAATAATCACAATTATTGCATGGACACCGTAATTAGGTATTTCCCTTAAATTAAAATATAATTTGATTAAATAATAACTATCAGGGCCCACCCTCCTGAGTAGAGTGTGGAGACCCGGGTACACGGGAATACGGGCGAGAGTAATTTAGGTTTATTGTGATGCATGGGTTGCGAGAGCAATGCGAGATCATAGTTAAAAACGTTGCAAATCACTAATTAATGCATGTACTCTTTTTATCTGTCTTGATATATATTTAAAGGTAGTTATTCACTGTGTTGAGTTTTTGGCACTTTGTTAAAATAATAGAATGTGATAATCTATATTGTGGAAAGATTAGACCCCGTGCGCGCAAGGGCCGTGAACCACCCTGCGCGCACAGCTGAAGATCAGTAGGCTATGGGGTCACGGGCAAGGATTGTGGTAAAGCCAATAGGTGGTGCCTTCGAGTAGGGATTGGCCTAGCAATTCCTGTCCCGGGGTAGTTGAAGACCCTAAAGAAAGCAAGTTGGGCGGTAGATCTCCACCGTGAAAGACGGGAAACCCCTTATGATTATATGAGTGACTTTGCGCATGGTGTCGGAGTATGCACGGCGAGAGAGTTGGCCCTCTACATCGAAATAAAAAGCCCTATAGTAATGCCCGACCGGGGGCAGGATGAACAAAATATCCGGGGTTTACATTAGGATAGATATTTTATATGATTGCTAATTAACAATTATGAAATATTAATATGGGTTATGAAATTATAGAGCATGATGGTGTTTTGTTTAAATAGTTCATTACTACTATAGAACATTGAATGAACTTTGTGATAGATAATCTAGTGACAGTAGGTTTTGTATGAGAACATAGACTACTAATAGGATTAGGTTATCTTCTGTAAATTAATAATAATGTACTAGGATTGCTAAATTTAATCCAATTAGCTCAGTTGTCTCATATTATTAAAGGCTACTAGAATGTCACTAGCCATTAATTTGGCTAATCTCTCAATTTTCTATTGGGGGCTACTCTTTCCCACGAGTAGACTCTCTTGCAGGTTTGGAGGTTTAGAAGTCGCAGTGGGAGGCCAGAGGCTGAGTTAGAGTTGTGATAGTGTTCCATCTTTAATGTATCGTCTTGAAGTTTTTCTTATTCTAGCAATGTAATCGACTGGATGGGAATAAAGATTTTTTTTATTTTTTTTTGTCTAGTCAGTGTTTTGTGACTGTTAGTGGTAATGATCCAGCTGAATCTTCTGAGTAGGCCTCTCCTCAAGGCCCCAATCCTAGGGTAGCTCACTATAAAAATATAAGTCTTAAAGAGACCTAATCGACATAGCCCCATAGGTAGGATCCCTAAACCAGGGCCCGAGTGCTAGAGAGCGGGCGAGGTTACTCGGCTCGCCGGCAGAGGCTTGAGTCTCGTGCTCCCTTAAGAAGGACTTCTGGCAGCATATGGGGCACCGGAAGGTCGCGCATGCTGAGAGAATAGCCCGGTTGAAGGTCGAGTGTGGTCATCTCTATTGAAAAATTTTAGCTCTCTCGGTTTCCTCTTAATCAAATATTTTTATAAAATCAAGTTTTTAAAATACCCATTGTTTCTCCCTCCTCCTTGTTTATTTAGGAGAGAGCCATAGTCCTGTGAGAAACCCTAATTGGTATAGTTAGTTGACTAAACCCTAAATCCCTTGGTTTTCCTCATTTCACACCACAGGAGTCGATTCCGGGTTTCTGGGGCGTGACATCTCACGTCCTTGTTGAAGGTGACAGTATCGTCGTCATGGGGTCTTTCTTGTTGGACGGGAATATTGTCCCTCAATGACGGATTCGCATCACTATTGTAGAATGCACGATTCTTTCTTTAAGAATCTCAGAATGTGTATTCTCACATGTTCTTAGGGCGGGTAACTGAGTGTGCTTAATATCTCGCAAAGCTCTACACTTTCAATGCTATTTCTTTCCGATCGATCTAGTACTTCGTCGTCATGTATCCTCCCACGGCATGGTGTTGAAGCTTCTATCCCTGTGGAACCTTCCTTTTGATCCTCTATGAGTTGTATTGACGATGATGTTTTCCCTGGGGAATAATAGATCCCCCATAGTTCCGATGAAAAAAAAATCGACACCAACGGGCTCTTGGCCTAGTTGCACTTCCTTTCTTCTATGTTGGAGAGGTTCCATGCATGTTCGACTCTTGATATGGACACCGTGGAGTGAACTTTCCCTCAAGGTCATTGTACCTTGTTTACACATTCGAATCCAGATCATTGATGTCATATTCACGGGATTATGGAATTAATAAATAGCAACTACTATCTCCCCATTTTAATCTCCAGACTTGTTAGAGCCCTCACTCTAGCCCCCTGTCCAATGACCACCTGGCCAGTCCAGTTCTAAAAAGATTCAAAAGGTGAATATCTTAACTTAAGTTACAATATATATATATATATATATATATATATATATATATATATATATATATATATAATAAGGGACGACGGTTGTGGGGGGGACAAATGAACTGAGACAAAGGAGCGGCTCAAATTTATCCAGAGGAGGGGGATAAATCACAGTCGTCCGTTTCCTATTCCCGACCAACGAATCCTACTCAATCTCTTAAAGCCGCAACTCAATCGCAGTCGTCCGTTTTCAAATCCTAGCCAACGACCCACTGGGAAGATTAAATACGCTCTCTGAAACCGGCCCCCCCGTCTCTCTCTCTCTCTCTCTCTCTCTCTCTCTCTCTCTCTCTCTCTCTCTCTCTCTCTCTCTCGGAAACCGCCCCGCCCCCCCTTCTCTCTCCCTCTCTCTCGATCTCGGAAGTTGGAGAAGCCCCCCCCCCCACCGCTCTCTCCCTCTCTCTCGATCTCGAAAGTCGGAGAAGCCCCCCCCACCGCGCCCCTGCCCCTCTCTCTCTCTCGGAAGTCGGCCCGCCCCCCCGTCACCCCGCCCCCTTCTCTCTCTCTCTCTCTCTCTCTCTCTCTCTCTCTCTCTCTCTCTCTCTCTCTGAAGTCGGAGATCCCCGCCCGTCGCCCCCCCCCCCCCCTCTCTCTCTCTCTCTCTCTCTCTCTCTCTCTCTCTCTCTCTCTCTCTCTCTCTCTCTCTCTCTCTCTCTCTGAAGTCGGAGGTCCCCGCCCGTCGGGACGATCGGCTTCCGGAGGTGTGAAGTCTCAGGTCCTCCCCGATCTCCACAGGAAGCCACCCCCCTCCCCCCTCCGGCAATGACCGACAGTGCCCGCCTCCTCCTCCACTGCCCTCTACCGCAGCCCAACGTCCCCCCTCCACAGGCATCAGCCTCTCCCTCTCCCTCTCTCTCTCTCTCTCTCTCTCTCTCTCTCTCTCTCTCTCTCTCTCTCTCCTCTCCATTGTGAAGCCGGCAGCAGCGACTGCTGGTGATTATCGCACCAGCAGTAGGTGAGGGTCTCGATCCAGACCCTCTTCCCTGATCTCCACAGGAAGCCGCCTACCACTCCCTCTGGTCTACGGCCATCTGCCCGGCCACCTCGCAGCCGTGCCCCGAGCACAGCTGTACCCCCTTTTCTCTCTTGCAGTGCCGAGCACAGCTGTACCGACCTCGATGTGTACTCTATCTATGGAGCTTCCGCGAGATCTGTGTCGCAAGGTCCAAATCCACTGCACCATTGATCAGTTACCTTCGAGTTCCATCTTCTACTTGGATCATAAGGTACATTGCTCTCTCTCTCTCTCTCTCTCTCTCTCTTTCTCTCTCTCTCTCTGGCTGAGCTTTGGGTTTTGCGGAGAAGTACGGGTCGCTGCAGTGTCGGCATCCTTCCATCGGCAAATGCTCAACTCCCTCTCCATTTTTTATGCTCCAAGTCGTGCCATTCGATTTTAATTCTAAATTTTTTCTTTTTTTATGATTTTTGCAATTTAGATAGCTGGAAAGTGAAGGTGATCCGTAGGACAATCGGGACTGGCAAGATGTGCTACCTCATCGTTTCAAGAGCAACTTCCATCGTGAAGGTATTTCATCATATTTTTTTGGTTAAAATTTTCTCACATTTTTTAACTTAATATTTTGGCTTCAATTTAGGGACTCAAGTTAGTAAAGATCTCACATGAAGCTCATATTTTGATACGCCTTTTTCCTAGACCCATCTATCAAGGTAACTCATTTCTTTTTGTCCATAAGTTTTATGTGTTGTTTCTAATTTCGCTACATTCTCACATAAAACAAAAATAACAAAAGAAGATTATGATGCCCCATTTGTAGAAAATTTTGCTATGATTCCCCATTTGTAGGTACTATATACTATGCGTGTAGAATATTTTTGTCTTTTGGTTCACCAATGTAAAGAGATTTCAGGAAGACACCCCTTTGCCTCCCTAAACCTAAGCCAAAATAAATGAGAGAGAGAGAGAGGATCTCGGAGGCATCATTTGTGGAGAAGTAGTATAAACTGTGGCTTGAGTCATCTTGGAAGCTTTTGGAGCAACTCGGCTGGGTGGCTATTTCTTGATTAGTAACTTTGAAATTGTTGCATAGGCGAGTCAATGAGTCATGTAATTGCCACTACAGTTTTAGTTTTTTTTATATACTGCTAAGAGTCTACAAAATTTCTTGAAATTTTACGTGTATCTGGCTTCACCCTGTGATTGGACTCATGTTGGATTTGGATTATTAGTTAGTCATGAACTTCCGAATAATTTTTTTATAATCTCGGTTTTTGTTTTATAATGTGCATGTTGTAAATTCTCAAGTTTCATCTTTACCTAAAATGCACTGCAAATTCACAATAACTCAAGTTTCAGGAACTTTTCATGGATATTCATGCATGTCTCTTTCTTTACTACCCTGTCTTATTAAATCCCCCTGTCAGCATTAGTTACTCTCTAAAATAGTACCACACGACACTATATAGGTCAACCCAAAGATCTGATCCAAAAAGCTATATTCATTAGTCCAAACAAATTCGTCAACATGTCATACAAAATTATAATTTTTTTTGAGGTTTTTTTTTCCTCTTTTTGATCCAATATGTATAGAGAGGAGGGTGGAATGAAAGAAACCACATCACTAGGGCCTAACAGATATTTGATTTTTATTGATGTGGTTCTCCATGAGAATGGCATGTCTTCAAAAGCAGTCAAGGGAATAAGCTGTAATTAACTGTTCATGCAATGCCTCCATGATCGATGTCTGGTATAGGAATCCGCTCATCACTTGGGTTAGTAGTTCATAAGTGGAGCGGAGGAAAGCAAATTAAGGTAACTTCATCCAGTTCCGCTGTGTTTAAATAGGGTAACTAAAAAGTTCCCTCTCTGGCCTTACTATTTTGAGTCTTACCCCCTAAAAACCACTATTCAATTGCAAAAGACCATGTGGATTGTCGGTCAAAAAATACTTAATTGTATCATGGGAAAACTTTTTTTTTAAAGATTATGAATGTACTAAAACATAGATTATTAACTCTGTTTGAGTTGCACTCTTTTTCTTTTTGACTCACACCATTTAATTCCTTAAAGCTGAGGTGCAATATCTGAATATGGGTGTCACCGTTGAATGTGGGTGTCATCACCAAATGTGAGCACCCATGTCAAATGTGTTTGGTTGCCGAATGCAGTCGCTGTAGTGTCGAAGGGGGGGGGGGTTGCCGAAGGCGGTCCGAGTGCTGAAATTGCTTTTAGAACATGGGTTCGCACATAAAAATATTATTATTTTTAATTGATTTTTCGTCTGGTGTCCGCATATTGTGTCGGCACATTCATTTGCAAGAATACAATTATATTTGAATTACTTTGGGGCAGAAATGTTTATGCTGTTTCATATAGTTGATACCCTTAGAGCATCTATATGTAAGTGCTTTTATGAGTGGGATAGTCAACACTTTAATGTTGATTACTAATGTGCATGTTAAGCCATTTGAAATGGTGTAAAACTGAAGGAGCAAATTAAAATGTCGAAACTGCCCTTTCTTTACGCCATTTCAAATGGCGTAAATTCCTATAAATAGTTTACCCCATTTCTAATGGCGTAAAGTCCTAATAAGTTTTAGGATTTAGGGTTTTAGAGTTAGGGTTTGGGGTTTTAGGATTTAAGGTTTAGGTTTTAGGGTTTTAGGGTTTAGGGTTAGGGTTTAGGGTTTTAGGGTTAGGGTCTTAGGGTTTAGGGTTTTAGGGGTTAAAGTTTAGGGTTTTAGGTTTTAGGATTTAGGGTTTTAGGATTTAGGGTTTTAGGGTTTAGGTTTAGGGTTTAGGGGTTAGGGTTTAGGGTTTAGGATGTTATATTGGCAAAGTTAAAAAATATTTTTTTAACCTAAACCCCTAAACCTAAACCTAAACCGTCAAACCAAAACCCAAAAACCTAAAACCCTAACCCCTAAACTCTAAACCTAAACCCTAAAATCCTAAACCCTAAATCCTAAAACCTAAAACCTAAAACCTAAAACCCTAAACCCTAACCCTAACCCTAACCATAAACCCTAAAACCTAAAACCCTAAACCTAAACCATAAAACCCTAAACCTAAAAAAAAAGGCAGTTTCGGTATTTTAATTTACCCCTTAAGTTTTACGCCATCTCAAATGGCGTACTATTCCTTTTTTTCCAATTATCCAACTTTTGTTCTGTTTATTAAATTTTTAATAATTTTTGTTTCGTTTCTCAAAAATTTCTGTTTTTATTTCTAAACACTTTAATTTTACAATGAATGAATGGTGAATGTAAATAGGAAATAAATACATATGATTTCTCAACACTGGTATCTATAGACTGCTATAAGAATCTCGAGGTGACAGTAATTTTGATAATTCACTCTCTTTGGTTTCAGGTCAATGGTGGAATAACAATTGGAATGCTGCCAATTTCGATGTTAGGGAAGGTCTGCCTCTTTTTTCCTCTATCAAAATCTTAGCATTTTAATCAATTTTTTTTATGAGCAGTTGAGAAAGAGAGAAGGTTTATTTAAAGGATTGTTGCAATATGAACCTTTATCTTATCAATGTTTTGGTTTCATCTCGCAGCCTACATCTGTTGTGCCCGTACCCATTGTGGTCTCTACAGCAGTACCTATTCAAGTCGCTTCCCAGGTTAGTCATTTACTTAAATTAGTTATTGCTTAAAAATTTGATAAAAAAATTTTCTTTTCCCTCTCTCTGTGTGTGTTTCAGGATGATCGAGGGAGGTCGAGGTTCGAATATCCAAGGAACCACATGTGAGAGCAAGGTATAATTTACTCTTTTTGGGCCAATCAATTTTCAAGGCCATATATGGGTTAGACAACTTTTTCACCTTTCCAAAGTCTCACAAGGATGTATAATGGTAGTATTGCATGCCATAATTTAGAACCTCTTATATAATTCAGTACTGGCAGATTATTCTCTATTGGATTATTCCCAATATATAGTTCAGTCTTGGTTGTACTAAGTCTAGGGATTAAATCCCATATTATGTTGATTGAATGTATAGTTGTCAAGCTAAATTGGTTTTGATTAGTTGTTTGGAATCTCATACTCGGCCTACCATGGGTGGTTTATATGTAGTAACTACAGAGTGCTTTGATTGAATAAACACACGATTTAGTTGAACCGAAGAGAGCTAAATGAACATTTCTTTTTCTTTTCCCTCTCTCTGTGTGTGTTTCAGGATGATCGAGGGAGGTCAAGGTTCGGATATCCAAGGAACCACATGTGAGAGCAAGATATAATTTACTCTTTTTAGGTCAATCAATTTTCAAGGCCATATATGGGTTAGACAACTTTTTCACCTTCCCAAAGTCTCACAAGGATGTATAATGGTAGTATTGCATGCCATAATTTAGAACCTCTTATATAATTCAGTACTGACAGATTATTCTCTATTGGATTATTCCCAATATATAGTACAGTCTTGGTTGTACTAAGTCTAGGGATTAAATCCCATATTATGTTGATTGAATGTATAGTTGCTAAGCTAAATTGGTTTTGAGTAGTTGTTTGGAATCTCATACTCGGCCTACCATGGGTGGTTTATATGTAGTAACTACAGAGTGCTTTGATTGAATAAACACACGATTTAGTTGAACCAAAGAGAGCTAAATGAACTTTTTGTGAACACCATATGGAAAATATTTTGGGCTCATGGGATAGGCCTTTTATGTGTAATGAACATTTTTTCTATTTTTCTTGCTCTTTTTCTCTCTCGAACTCAAACTCGAACTCCCCTCTCATCAATCCTGATTTTTTTTTCATGTGTTGTAATGTACAGGGGAAACCTAGATCTAGGGTTCTGGCTGGAAGGCGAGGAGGAGGAGGACCACCCAAGTAAGAATCTCTCTCTCACTCATGGTCGATCAATTGAGAACTGAAGGAAGGGGTCAGATCTCTTTCTGTTGCTCTCTTTCTCTAATGTTTTTTTGTTTTTGAAATTTTTTTTTTGAAGGATTCAGATTTGATTTTTTGATTGAGATCCTGATTGAGTGCTTCCCTTGGTCAGATCTCTTTATCTCTCCTCTCCTTTCCTCCCCATGCCAAATCAATTGAGAACTGAAGGAAGGGGTCGTATCTCTCTCTGTTGCTCTCTTTCTCTAATATTTTTTTGTTTTTGATTATGTTTTTTTTTTTAAGGATTCAGATCTGAATTTTTTTTTATCTTTCTCAAATCATGGAGGTGCCCGAGCCGCCCTTGGTAATCGAAAAGCCGTATCGAGAGTCCCCATCCAAACCCCTCGCAACGTGCGACAGTGTAAAGAGAGAGCATTGGAGATGAAGGTGCTGATCGAGGGGCTCAATGTCATTATCTCGCTAGGTATCAAAATGATCGATGTGTTACCAACTTCAAGCCCCTCCACAATCATGTAAGTTCTATGTGTAGAGGATGTTTATGCTTTTTGATTGTTTGATTGATACATGGATGACATTAGAATTGATGGCATTGACACTCTCAACTCTTCCGAAGTTTTATATTATATTCTTAAATTGGTTTTGAATGCTGAATGTTGAAATTCCTGGGTAGATTCAATAAGTTGCAAGTATTTTGTTGTAGTTCGTGGACAGTTAGGGATGCTAAAATAAATAATTGGAACAAGTTACATCTTTATAAGCTGCCTTCTGCATATAGAATTTGGGTTAGCTAGGAATATACTTGATCACGGGGTAATCTCTCTCTCTCTTTGACCAATGGTTTTATGGTTCTGAATATGTTCGGTAGGTAAAACTCTCTTTAGTTTTAATGCTTCCTGAAATCTTTTTTTATGCAGAATTTCCAAACAATGGAGACAATTAATGGGCCAAATCTTAATCACCATGATGATCAGTCGAACGAATTGTTTGGCCACATGTGATTCGAGATGGGTTCTTTTGAGTTGTTTTTTAATTTTTTTGGTAGAATTTAGTTAGAGAATTAGATCGTAAGGTAATCTTTTTGCTGAGTTAAAAGCTTTTTTTATGCGAAATTTTTGAAATGTATGTTTTATTGTCACCTTCGAAATAGGTCACCTTTTTTGAAATAATTTTTGCCTTTGAAATAATTATTGCCGCCCTCAAAATATTGCTGTGACCCTGTAAAAATTATTACCGCCTTCGAAATATTTTCGTCGTCCTAGAAATCTTTTTCGTGACCTTGGGCACGGGGTTTTTACTAGTATATATATATATATATATATATATATATATATATATATATATATATATATATATATATATATATATATATATATATATATATATATATATATAATATGGGGCTGCTATGCTGCGGCATGCGGTGCGTGCGGCAGTGCACCGCAGCCGTGTGATGCACTGCTGCGTGCATCGCATGCACGCAGCGCGTGCATCGCATGCACGCAGCGC